>VDFB02177169.1:0-39068 GCA_007258455.2 Sequoia sempervirens | reverse complement strand
TTTGAAAATTCTAACTCCTTGGTATGTATCATCATCTCTCATCATCATCTGTTGTCTTGTTGGAATCTCTTGCTTTCTTCTATCCTCTTTCATGCTAAGGTACCATGACAGTTAATCACAAAATAATTATCATCATTGCATCCATCCTGCATCCACAAAACTGCCAGCATATTGCATACTGCATATCATATCACATAGAAAACATTAATCATAACACATGCATTGCATTTCTGTCCATATATAATATAGATTAGTTGTTCTAAGCATCTCATAAGCCATACATATGCATCCATTATATAAGCATAAAAGCAATCATCCCATAGCATTATAAACATCATACACCATTACCTTAACATTTGCATCATCATAACATCATTTGCATTTATCATATCATAACATTGTATAATCATCCCATATCACATATAAGCATCCATTACACCATCACATATACATCACATATCATTTGCATATCATAAACATCATATCATAGCACATGCATGTATATCATTTCATAAAACACCATTCCATACATCATACATTCATCACATCATTACATCATGTCATCATCATAACATCATAAGTGCATATCATACATGAGAAAATTAAGTACATCCTATCATCCATCAATACATAATATAGATCTGTTAGTCTAAGCATTTGCATGTCATAACATTTTGCATACATCATAAAAAAAATGCATAAGAAAAAGTACTGAAAAATAAATGCATCCATAGATCATAAGATAGAATCATTGCATCACATATAGAAATAAAATCCATCCATAATGCATAACTAGATAGGACATATCACATCATATCGGATCAAAATCATCATCTCATATATCATCAAAATAACTATATTGTCATGGTACAAAAGAATCGGATCAAGTGTGTATCAAATGTACATAAATACAAAAGACCCATTGGGCTATCAAAAACGAGCCCATGGGGCACAAAAAGAATCCTATCTCTAAATAAAAATGAAGGCTAGCCCTACTAGCTGCTGCCCTTGCCACCTGCTCTCTCCCCATGATCCTCTGCAGGTTTATGGCCAGTCCTCTGTGAAAAATCTAGCACTCGGGCTACTCTCGGCATGGCCTGGTAATAATGCATCTTATAGTAGTTGGCCTCTTGAATGGCCTCCTGATACGAATGAAGTGTCACCATGCTCCAGGAGGAGGATGCAAACATACTCTCTATTTTTTGTCTTCTGCCCATCTCTGCCACCACTTGCAACTCCACAACCTGTCTTTGCTAGAATGCCTGGTCCCGTTCTGCCTACAACTGATCTCTCTCAAATGTAAGAACCTGTATCTGGGCCTGAAGCTAGAGAATCTTCCCATCTCTAGGGTCTGGCTAAGGCCCTAGATACACGAGTGGTTGATCCTAATCCCCATCTCTGGATGGTGTCAAGACCCTATCCTGATGTTCGTGATGCTGCTATCCCTGGTCTTGATCCTACTGGACTTGATCCTAATCATCTTGTTAGGGTTGATCCTGTGGCCCCCCGTCATGAACTGATTGATGTGATGGTGACCCATCCACTCCCTAATCCTCATCTTTCCCCCTTAGCCTCATCCTTCTCCTCGGCCTCTGGCCTTCTATTGTATGGAAGGTGTGCCTGGCACTTTCAATTGAAGAGGTGGCCGAAACCAATCTATGTATGTCTGCGTCATGCCTATGTTTGCCTGACCCTAATCATAAGGCCATGGCCTAGCCCCCAGCTGCATAAAACTTTGCACTGCCTCATGTGTAGGTATATAATAGCCCTAGGGGCTCTGGCTCCTCATCCATGCAAAAATGGCCACATACTGATCATCTATCCTATCTTGTTCCTTGCCTAACTGCCTCTGAACCTTGCTTGGAAGGTATATCTTGAGCATCGTGTGCTCCCTACCCTTCATCAATCTGTCCTAGCGCGCGAAGAAAAGTTTTTGTATGTCATCGAACCATGTAGGGCATCCAAGGTATGGCCCCCATGTGAACACCCTCATATCATCCAAAACTCCCCTCCAAGGAGGAATGATGGCTTGTCCAGTGAAAGTAAATGAAACACCGCCTCTGTATTGCCAGACCATTGGATCATCTGGCTCCATATCTATAGGAAATACTCTCGGATAGAGCATGTCGATGTGCTCCCAGGCCCAGATATGAAGCAATGTAACACTAGCCCCAAGAGCTCAGTCATCTAGGTATGCAAACCCGTGCAAATTTATGCATAGCGAGGTCAACAGGACTGGCCCCCAAGTGAAGCAAACTCATCTCTGGACCATGCGCTCCCAAGTGAGCTCCCATCTAGGACTGAAGTATCGGCCCTGTCGATCTGGTGTGATGAGACTCAATATGATAGCTGCAATAACAAGATGAAAGGGTGACACAGAGAGCCTATAACGCTCTAACTCAATCTGACCCTCGTAGAATACAAGCTCGTCCTAGCCCATAACATTGTAGCATGCCTCCCTCCTGGCATCCACATCATATATCACATGCTCTCCATGGATGGGAAATCTATGGATCCCCCACACATCCTCTAATGTGATCGTCGCCTCACCTATCGGGAGGTGGATAGAGGATGTCTCGCTGTGCCATCTCTCAGTGAGTACCGTCAGCATACCCAAGTGTGTCTGAACGGGTAGAACATAAGCGATGTACCATAGTCTAATAGGCCCTAGATGGTCCTGCTGTCACTCGGGCATACTCTGTAAAGCACCAAAAAGTACCTAGGACCTGTGCTCGCATGAATATTGTATTGTCGCCTCCTCTTGCATCAAGAAAGTCATCATGTTAAAATTCATCAAAAATCATGATCCTAATTTGTCTCAGTGTGCCCAAAGCAACCTCAACATCACTGTATGTGGGTACAATGCAGTTTGAAAGTTTCAAATTGTGCCGCTAGTGGTCTTTGACCCTCAAACTCCATCACAACATCGCAGTCTGAGTGTGCGGCCCGGTTTGACCTAAACCCTAAATTGCAAAAGGGACTGTCAGGGTGCACTTTTCATATGTGGTTGGGTTTGGAATTTAAACCCTAATTCCAAACTATGTCACGACGTCACTACTCGCAACTACAGTGTAGTTTAAGGTTGCGCGACGCTGAATTAAACTTTCTAGCAGTGCAATACAGGACCGCTCCTAAAAACTAAGTTTCTTAGCCTAATAAATGTGCATAAAAATCAAAAAATGAAGTCGGGTCAAGCTAACTCACCAGTGGTCTAGTGCCAAGAAGCCTCTAGTGTGTGCATACTCTGTCAAAAATGTTCCTGACAAATTGTCGTTGCGCCATCTCGCAAAGGTGTCAGAGCTCAAAATTGCAAAATCTCTGAAGGCTGAATGTGAAAATGAATTGGAAGTGGCCCCTCAAGGCCTATTTAAGCCTAAACATTAGGGTTTTTTGACCCTGTTTAGCTGTCCAGCTAGGGTTATGGTCCCCTAATCTGGTTTTTGCCCGTCCCAGGGCCGTTTTGCACAGTTTTATGCATTTATATCATTTTTTGGAATTCTGGAGCCTTTCTGGACTCATCAGGCACCTTGACCCTCTTTTTTCGCAAAATCACCCAAAAATTTAAATTTTCGTCCAATCTCTCGAGGGGGTAGTATATCGGCATGTTTTCTCTCACTGGGGCGGTAGTGGGGAAAATTTTGAAATTGAAATTTTTTGACTTTTAATCAAGACAGTTTATTCTTTGAACCAATGTAACGAGTACTTTGCTTCAAAGACCTGGGAAAAATGTAGACATAGAAAATATACTGATATACTTGATCCCAATTACTAACACCATTTCATCCTAAATCACCTTCTCAACTTATCATCACTCTTCGTCCCTTAATTAAAAAATAATCATTTATCTAATTAAGTCATTCTCTCTTGTTAATTAAATTAATCAATCTGATTTAATTAACCCTATGTCTCTATTTAATTAAATAATTCATTTTATTTAATTAATCTCCAAAGTCATCTTATTAAATTAAATAAATTAAACCTTGTTTGATTTAATCTAACATCATCTCTTTTAATTAAATAAATCAAAATCTTTATTTAATTAATCTTGAAATCATATTCTTATCATTTTGATTTAAATCAACCCATAAATCTAAATCAATTAGTCACATCATCAAATCCCACATTAAATTAATTAGACCTTAATTAATTTAATCTTAATCCACGTCTCATCCTCTAGCTTTTTCCACTTGCACATAAAAATACATTTAATTCATTTGTTAAATCCCTATTTTCTTTCAACTTGGCATCTCTTGGGGAATATTCTTCCAAGTTTGAAATCCCTCCAAGTGGATTTGTCCTTCCAACAAGACATTCATTCCCTCTTACATGTCCTTGTGCATTGAGCCAAGTGGCATTTAATTCATTCTTTTTCCCTCTTACATGTCATTTCACTATTTTCAAATTCCACCTAATTTTATTTATTGTGCACATTCATCAAAATGTGCTCAAGCTTCCTCCATTCACATTTTGACAAGTGGCGCCTCCTCATTGGGTGTTGAATGATCCCACATTGCTTCATTTGGATCATTCCTCCATCTTGTCTTTCTATAAATAAGAGGCTTCTCTCGTTTTGATCATCCACAACTTGAGTAAACTTACAATACTCAATTTCATCTTTAAGCATATCCATCTTCATCCATTTTATCAAGTTTATAGCTAGGTTATGCAGGTTTTTCATCATGGAGCTCAAGTGAATCAACATCAAAGTGCATCATAGGAGTTGGGAAAGGGCCAATTTCCACATCAAATTGGCACCAATTCCCCCATGGGATCAAGAGTTTTCTTTACATTGAATAGGATTTGATAGCTTTTGTTTATGTTTGCTTATGTTCTTCATCTCATTTCTTGTTCCTTGAAATTTAAATGGATTTCATGGGGAATCTTGATTCTCACTTGCATTTGATCTAACTATGTGTTTTTTTATTGTATTTATGTAGGTCCAAGATCTTGGTTCTATAGAGGTGGAGCCTGTATATGATGGAGATTGGGGGAATTCGTGGTTATGGTTCTAACTTCATACTCTCTTTTAGAGGGGATCTCTCTCCAATTGAGGAGTTTGAGTTGGTATTCCAAATGAGGTGGTGCTTTGGGATGTCTTTATCTCCATCGAGTCTTGTTGGGATCTTCCATTCCCCTATTGTGAAAGGGAGTTTTGATATGTTGGACCTACTCATTAACAGGGGATGGTGTTTTAAAAGTATTGTTGTTTGGGTAGTATTACTATCTAGATTTGTTGTCTCCTGTAGAAGTGGAGAGGCAAGGCAGTTGACGGGGGCTCTCTACTCCATCAGTGCTAATGTTGATTATGGGTCATAATTGGATTCTCTGAGTAGCAGGCTTAATGTGGATTGGTTCCATCAAGGAGTGTTGATGGGCTTAGTTGTTTTCTGGTGGTTTGGGTTTCAATATCCTCTAAACCCTACTTGTATGGGTTTGAAGTATGGTTCGTCTTTCCCACCCTTGGGGTGATTGTTGTTATAGGTTGTTGTTTTGGCAACTTGGACATGCATTGTTCCATGGTGGTGCAGTCTCAAGACAAACTAAGATTAGGAAGATGTTTAAGAGGATGGGGAAAAGTGAAGACAAGGACCAAGAAGATGAAGATGGCCCTGATTGGAGGGATTGTGTCCCAAATTGGCAAATTTTGGGAGTAGATTGCCAATGCTAAGCAATGAAATTGCTTCTCTTTTTTTTTTATCTTGTTTCTTGGGCTATATAGCTACTCTTAAACTTTTGGTTTTTAGTTTTATTATCCTAGAATGCTATTTCATGATAGCTATGTTATGGTTACGTACCTACTAGACTTTGGTTAATCTTATAAATGGTTTATGTACTATTTTGTGGAATAATATTGGGATTATGTTTTTTATTATGATTTTTATGGTTTTGTGGTTACAATTTTGGGTACTTGGCATGCGAGCCTTTATGGGCTCTAGTTTGGTTTGTCTATTGTTGTTTTTTGGTGTTGGTTGGTGCTATTTTTCCCAGCATGTTTCTCTATTTCTTGTTCTGGCTTTTTAACTACACGATCAGGGCCCTTTCCCTACTTAATTATTTAAAAACATATGCTTATGTTCCAATACTATAATTTCACTACATTGTATTATTCAAAAAAATAGGGTATGTGCAAAAATATGGGGGACCAAAAAGTGGCCACCCCACTTTTTGACCCTCTAGAGATCATAACATGAGCGCATTATAACATACTCATGTTATCACATGGTCACACTATGGTTTGGAGTGACTAAGCCTCAAGCTTAGTCCAAACCATAACACTAGCACATTATGGTCTCTTGACCATAAAAAAAAAAAAAAAAACACTTCAAATATTTATTTTTATTCTTTCCCCTAAACCAAACCCGTGGTAGCAAGGGGAGAGAGATAAAGAGGTGAGGTAGAGAGGGAAAAGTGACCACCCCCTTTTTTCACCTAGAGACCATAATGTGAGCATATTCCTCTTAACCATAATAACTAAAAAGCACTTCAAAACTTTATTTTAATTCTTTCTCCTTATCCAAACATGTCGTAGGAATGGGAGAGAGATAGAGAGGTGAGGTAGAAAGAGAGAACTTCAAAAATTTATTTTTATTCTTGTCCCTTATCCAAATATATGGTAGCAAGGGGAGAGAGATAGATAGGTGAGGTAGAGAGGGAAAAGTGGCCAACCCCCTTTTTGGCCCCTTAGAGACCATAATGCAAGCATGCTACTCTTGACCATAATAACTAAAAAACACTTCAAAAATATATTTTTTCTTTCCCCTTAGCCAAACATGTGGTAGCTATAGGAGAGAGATAGGGAGGTGAGGTAGAGAGAGGGGAGAGAGGGAGAGGTAGATAGGGAAGGAGGGAGTGAGGGAGAGAGAGGTAGAAAGGGGAGGGAGGGAGAGGAAAATAGGGATGGAGAGAGAGGTAGAGAGGGGAGAGAGAGGTGAGTTAGAGAGAAGTAGACAAAGGGGGAGGGAAAGGTGAGAGAGAGATAGAGGTAGGTAGACCCTCAAACCTCCATCATTGATCATAAACCCTAAGCCCTAAGCCTTGAACCCTAAAACCTATACACTAGACCCTAAAACCTAATGTTAATAATATAACACTAAAACCTAAAAACTTAAATTTAATCCATAAAACATCAACCCTTAACCCTCCCAAGATTAATCATAAACCCTAAATCCCAAAACCTAACATTAATAATTTAACACTAAAACCTAAAAAATAAATTTAATGCCCAAACCCTCAATGTTCAACCCTGTACATCATCAACCATAAACACTAAACCCTAGGCCCTAAACCATATTACTCTATATACAAAACTCTAAAACCTAAAATTGATAATATAATTGTGCTAAAACCTAAAAAATTAAATTCAATCCATAAACCCTCAATGGTCAACCATCTATCATCAATCATAAAACCTAACCCTAAACCCTAACACTTGACATTAATAATTTAACACTAAAAACTAAAAATTGAATTTGTTCACTAAAACCTCAATGCTAAACTCCCCATGTCATCAAACTTAGAAACACTAAGCCCTAAACCCTATATTCTAAACCCTAAAACTTGAAGTTAATGATTTAACACTAATAGCTAAAAACTTAAATTAATCCCTAAGCCCTCAACACTCAACCCTCCAACATAAACCATAAAAACTAAACACTAAACCCTAAACCCTAAACCACAAATTATTTAGAGAGGGAGAGAGGGGAGAGAGGGGGGGGATATATAGATACTAAAACATAGAAAATAGGGTACTCTCTTTTTGCTTCTAGAGTTTTGGACCTAAAAGGAGAGGCTATTTTCAATCTTTCACTCAAGAACAAACCCTTGATATTTCAATGCAAAAGAGATTGAAATATGACAAAGGGAGTTTTCTAGGGAAATGATAATAGCAAATAAAGGTTCACTACCCAAACTTGGAAAAGACAAAATGTTTGAAAACACAATGTGATATGCAAAAAGGCCTAGAAAATGACTTAGAAATGCAAATAAAGGAAAATAGAAAGCTATGAAATAGAAAGTGTGCACCTAGAAATGTATTGGAGACTGGAAAAAACTCTAAAATTCTACAAATGCTAATTTTTAAGCCTGGTGGGACTCATTCACCATTCTGGTGAATTAATCCTAGTTCTGGAAAACTATACTGGAGCAAATTTTGGCCAAATGGGTATCCAAATCCACAAAAATCTTTAGAAAATAGGTACAATGGGACTCATTCACCACTAATGGCGAGTGATTCCACTTTGAATTTTTTGAAAACTTGGAAGTGGAATATGTAGCTCTCAGTCTGCTCTTTATGTTCCTCCAGGTGTCCGGGTCCGAAACCCTAATTTTCAGGATTGTAAGTGAATTTTTGTGAAAAATTTGACCTTTCCAATAGGGATATGAATCCAACAAGTTTGAAACCTAATCTTCAATCATTTCCAAGCCTTCAAAGCATCTAGATCTGCAATCACACAAAGAGAAAGAAAATGTTGATTGTTAGGGAATAGGGGTTTGCCCTAGTCAAACCCCTTTTAGGTAATTAAACCAAAATGATGAAATAATGGAAGAAGAACATGAAAATGAGATAATACAATTAGAGCCTTTCTATGATGATAGATATTGAAGTGTTGCAACAATGGATGAAGAATCTTCCCTTGAATGCCTCAGAAATGAAAGAGGATGTTATCTTGATGACCTTGTGAAGACTTGAAATGCTTAACCCTTGAGTACTTGACTTGAAAATATGAGAGTATGATGTAACAATGATTTAGAAGCTTGTTTATATAGGAAATCCACCTAAATGACTGTTAATTTGATCCCCAAGGCCGACATTGAAGAAAATTAAACTTAAAACCTAATTTTTCCCACTCAAACCTCAAAAATGGTCCAAATGGGACCCATTCCCTATCATGGGCGAATGAGTCCCACCTGGATGGGACTCATTCATCCAAAGTGGTGAATGGATCCCACAAGGGCTATTTTTCCAACTGGGATGTTGGGGAATGAAGAAATTAAATTTTTATGTTGATTTTGTCGGGTTTTTGATCAAAATAAGCCTCAAGATGCACAATATGGGGTCATAGGGGCCTATTAATGATGATATAAAGGTCATAATTTCCATAGGGCCAAAAATCCAAATTGAAAGTGTAAATAAACATACTTTACAACACTAAATTAAGGAAAAATTGAGTGAATTTAGCTTAGAAGGGCCCTAAATGTGTAGAACATATTACAACACTAGATTAGGTCCACCTTGTTTATAAGCCTCCTAAATTTAATGTGAAAATTTCAATAAATACATTTTACAACATTAATTTAGGACATTGAGTTAAGTTAATTTAGCTTAAGAAGGGCCCAAGACCTAATGTGGATGTGTAAAACACCTCACAACACTAGAACAAAGCAACATTAAGTCCAATTTATCATTAATTATTCCCATATCAAATGTGAAAATGTCCAGAGATCCATTTTTATACACTACATTAAGCCTCCACTTTAGTGAGAGGATGAACCTACTTCAAACTCACACTAAAGTATACATTCAAGAGGGGTCCAATCCTACCCATGCAGCTGGTCAAGCCCCCAGGATCCAAGATCCTAAGTCAAACCAACATAAGCAGAAAAGGACATGCACAAGGTGAATGAGTTGTAGCCAAATAAGATACGCAATCATGCAATGACAATAACTAGAAGGAAGAGAAGTACAAATGAGAAAAAATAAAAAGGTAGATCAAGCTTCAACCATTTGTCCAACATGATGTGGATTAGATCTAGGTTTTTTTTCCAAAAATGCATACTCACTCTGAGGTGACAAAACTTTAGGTTGTTTGCCAGGTGGGAAATCCTAATGGGTGAGACACATACACTCATGGCTAGTATGCACTCAAACACACACAAGCGGTTATGGGGAAAGTCATGCCTTGGAATGGGTTTCCTGATCAACCATAATAAAGCTATACCTCCTGATAACTTTAATAAGGCGCCACACAAAAATGATCTTTGAGGTCCATGAGGCAAGCAAAACTTCGTATGCTTGAAACTCATAGACATTGTAAATGCAAGATGGTGTAAGATTTGTTCAAAGGGATTTTGTTTAATTCGTGCAAGGTCTCTTTTTAGGGAACATCATGCCTAATGTTTCCAAGAGAGGATGAATACAAGGTCTCATCTTAGGCAACATTGTTTTTAATGTTTCCAAGAGATGACAAGTCAAAGAAATATCACGCTCTTGGAGGAAATCAAGCCCAATGCCACCACCAAGAAAAGGACACATCACAAGAAGAAATAAATCACACAATGAAATATGAGTGTTGATGTATACCCCCACTTTAAAGTGGTTGCTAACATCATTATTGTGAGCAATTGCTTTAAATTAGAAGAAGACACGAGAGCGTATTCAGAAAGCCCTATGCCAAGTCATATATTTCTAATAAGCTACATCATGAAAAGGTAGTATGTCACATGCGAGCCAACTTAAGGCATGTCGTCCACATCCCAAGCTTTCTCTTTATGTTCATGAAAGGTTAATGGCTAACCAAAAGAGGCAACGACAAGTGACATATGAGGAAAAAGCTACCTAACCCCTTGCCCCCACTTAGTGTAGGACAAGGTGTGCCGAAATGATTGATAAGATGCATGGTAGAGTGAAAATCGGAATCAATTAGAGGAATTAGGTGCCCCCACATAAGGGAGAGAAAAAAACTCCTTAAGATGTTGAATTTTGTTGTTTAAAGCCTTACATTCATTAGTGGCATGACTGTGAACTCTATGATATACACAAAACGAAGTCTTGTAATAAAATTTCTTTCGAGTTCTTGGAGAAAGGGATATCAAGTGATCTTGGAGGAGTCTCGACAAGATACCCTCTTGATAAATGGTAGAAGGAATTCTTGTAGTTTGTGATAAAGATACCTCTTGCTTAGTACAAGATGGAATACCTACACAAGACTATTTAGATTGCAAGATTTTGTTCTCTCCTTTACTGGAGGGTGTAAAATCTAACAAACACAAATCATTAGTGTTCTACGAGATGACATTGAAATTAAGTGAAGATGTCTTTTTTTGTTTCATTTCTTTCAAAGGATAAAGACTACTAGTGTCTATCAGTTCAGGATGTACTACTATTAAAGTTGGCTTAGAAGAATCTTTTGTGATAGTGTTGATGTTAAGTGAAGGCTTGGTTGTTTCTTTTGAGGGAAAATAACCAAGACCACGAGTCTTTTCTTGTATGTGAGGCTCTATAGGGAAACAAATACCTTGTTCTCTAGCACCACATCCTTTTCAATTGTAACCAAGTTGTTTCATAAGCTCATAACCTCTTCCATAAATTTTTTTCATTTCTTTTGGATTTAGTGGTTGTTGATAGTCAGTGTTTTCAAAGTTTGTTGTATAATGTTCTTCTTCTTGTTTAGTGGTTGAGGTGGATGCTTTCAAAGGGTCATTCAAATTTTGTGTTGACCTTACCATTTTTTTGTTTCCCTTTTTAGAGTATTTGTTTATGATCTTGTATTCTCCCATGAATGTATGTTCAAAATTTAAGGAACCCCAATCATCTTATAATAGCTTTGTGACTTGTTCAATATGTCGTTCTTTGTCTTTTTTTTCGACAAGTTCCACTTGTGTAGTTGGTGTCAATGTTGCTAAAGGATTTTCCTTTCTTTTCTCAATGTTTAAACAACTGTTTGGGTTGGGGTCAACTTCGAGTGTGCACACTTTGTTGTTGTAAATATATTTCATTTTACGATGAAGAGTAGAATGTAGCCCATTCAAATTACATGAATCCATGGTCTACCTAAGAGAAGATTATATAAAAGATGGTGTGGCATAACATGGATCAGTTTTTCCAATGTGGCCTTGCCAATTGTAATAGGAAAAGTGATCACACCAAGTGGTTGTTTGCCTACATTGTCAAATCCCTTAATAGATAAAGAGTTTGATTGATTTTTTTATTTATCCACACGAAGCCTATCCAAGAGGTTTATGTTACACACATTAAGGGCTAAGCCATTGTCAACAAGGGTTTGCTTTATCCCTATCCTATTGTATTGTGCTATGATCATGAAAGCATCATTGTTTTTTTTCTCTTCCAAACGAGGGGAGTTCACTTTGGTGGAAAACAATGTCAACATTTATTCCTTGGATCATGGCTGCTATGTCATTTGGTTGTGCATTAGAAGGGATATGAACTTGTTGCAAGGCAGTTTGAAGCATAGTGTGATAATTAGGTGAATTCTAAATTAGGTTCCATAGAGATATCTTTGTAGGAGTATTCTTAAGTTGTTCAACAAGATCATACTCTTTCCCACTATGCAAAGACAAATGAGGAGAACTAGGCAATATGGGATTAGGAAAAGGTAAGGGTGTCGGGGTTGGTTGTTGTGGTTGCAAATTGTTTCTAGTGTTATATGTATGAGCAACAGTATTATGACTCGACTACTACGATACATTATACTTAGTTGGGTAAAGGATAAGTTCAGGTTTTTTTTGAGGTTGTGGTTTATGTGATGGTGGGTAAAGGATGAGTTGAGTTTGAATGATATTAACATCCCTTAATGAATGAGAGTCCAATGCTACTTCAACATCTTTGTCTAAGGTTCCAATATCATTATTGTCAATGTTTGCCTTTTTTTTCACCATGATATCTTCCCTAGGAGGAGAGTTTTTAGGAGAACTACAAACCAAATGGTCTTGAAATTCAAGGATTGGTTCTTCTAAAATGACTTCATCACAAGTAGGGGAATGATCAATGGTTGGATTTTCTTGATTATCAATAGTGGGATTTTTAGGAGAAGGCTCTATTTGATTGTCCATTTTCTCTAAGGTCTCATTCTCTTTTGCCATATTATCTACCCTAGTAGGAGAGCTTGTAATATGTTCATCCATGGTTATATTTTATAAGGAAGCTTCATCAGAAGTAGGGGAGGCATCAAGAGAAGGAAAACTATGATTTTCATGCTTACCAAATAGATCTTCCCAAATGGTAGGAGGATTAGGGAAGGGAGGGACAAGATTCTCATGACTCTCAATAGGTGCATCTTCTAACACCAACCTATCTACTTTGCATCTAGGAGGGATATTAGGAGAAAGACAATATTAATTGTCATGGCTATCATTGATATCATCTTCTTTTGCTAAAAAATTCTCACAAGCAAGGGATGCATGGAGATTAGGAAATGTTTCTATAATCTCATCTTCTTGTTTTCCAATATCTTCCAAAGGGGGATGAGGAGAGGGACAATCAAGACTCTCAATGCTTGTATCTTCTTTCACCAAGATACCTTTGTCACTAATAGGAGAGGTATCGGGAGAAGAAAAAGTATGAGTGTTATGATTGTCTACACTACCATCCTCACCAATGGGCAATGTAATATTAAGGATTGTGTCAATGGTTTGATGAGTAGCATGTTTCTTAATGACCTCATTGTTGTAATCTAAATTGAACTCATAAGAGGGGATGTTGTATTTATGCAATCCATTTTTAACCATATCAAAGCCACATCTCTTGAAAGAAAACATGCTATGATGAAAAAGTAAAGAAAGTGCAATGCAATGACCTAAAGTAAGATGTTTAATTTTCAAATGTGAAACAAGGTAATTTGATGATTACATTATGCAACAACTTGAAAGATGAAATGTTGTAAATGAAAATTTGAAATTGAGCAATGCATGAGCTAATTTAAGCTAGATCTAATGAAATGCATGTAACCGAAACTCAACCAATTGATACAACTAGTTAATGGCAGCAAACAAAAGTGCAGAAAAAAGGTTTTCAGTGTTGTAAAAGGTAGTTTTAGGGGTGTAAAGGGACTGATTTTCCCAAGGTGGCGAATGAGTTCTAATGGGGATTTTTTTTTTCAAAAATTTCAAAAATTTTCAATTGTTTTGGATGCTTTTTATGTCGTATGACCTATATATGAAATGAAAATGAAATTTTTATATGATTTGAGATGCAAAAATGCAACCTATATGTACTTTCACTAATGCAAAAATTTGAAACCCTAGATGAAAATTAACCAATGCAAATCCTAATGCAAAGTTAATGTAAGCTAGATCTAGGATGATGATGGACTCCAAATCAGAAAAAGAAAGTATTCTAAATGCAGGTTCACCAAAATGAAACATAGAAAATAGGGTACTCTCTTTTTGCTTCTAGGGTTTTAGACCTGAAAGGAGAGAGGTTATTTTCAATCTTTCACTCAAGAACAAACCCTTGAGATTTAAATGCAAAGGAGATTGAAATCTAAAAAAGGGAGAGCTCTAGGGAAATGATAAAAGAAAATAAGGGTTCACCACCAAGTGTAAACTTGGAAAAGACAAAATGTTTGAAAACACAATGTGATATGCAAAATGACCTAGAAAATGCCTTAGAAATGCAAATAAAGAAAAATAGAAAGGTATGAAATAGAAAGTGTGCACCTGGAAATGTATTGGAGATTGGAAACAACTTTAAAATTATGGAAATGCTAATTTTTAAGCCTGGTGGGACTCATTCGCCATTCTGGGTGAATCATTCCCAGTTCTGGAAAACTATACCGGAGCAAGTTTCAGCCAAATGCATATCCAAATCCATAAAAATATCTGAAAAATAGGTACAGTGGGAATCATTCACCACTAATGGCAAATGAGTCCACTTTTATTTTTCTGAAAACTCAAAAGTGGAATCTATAGCTCTCAGTCTACTCTTTTTGTTCCTCCAGGTGTCTGGAGGTTTTAACTGGCATTTTTGGGGGTGAGGAATATTGTTTGGGTTGTGGCTATGAGACCCAGTTTTAGTAAATTGGGCATAACTTTCTCATATGATAATGAAATCAAGAATTTCAAAATAATTTAGAAAGCTGAGAATGAGGTGCACCAAACCCAGAAGGTGTTTTAAAAAAATTGTGATAATCAGAAAGCAGTGAGGGAAAAGTGGTAGGTTTGTGGTGAAGCTTTGAAAATTTGATTCTTAATCTTGCCTGTAGAAGATTGTTGATGCAGTTGAAGCTTTGTTAATGGATAACATGTTGAGTTTTGATAATTTTGAAAAATTCTAGTATTTATTTGAATTCAAATGAAATAATTTTGTGTTGGAGATTTTATTTAAATATTATTTTAAGTGTTGATTTTACGAAAGCTACAACAATTGAAAAACCTCTTTGGATTCTCAATTGTTGACTGCATCATCCAATTTCATTTTGGCCTCAACACAATGACACAAGTAATAATCTATTCCCTTTTCATTGTCTTCATCTACAATAACTACATAAACATTCCCTACATTGATATGTGCATAAAATTAGATGAATTTAGTCAACACTACAAAGTAAGATAACATTAGGAATTTTAAAAACTATGTGACTAGATATATTACCTGGTTGAACTAGAGATCTAATATGTGATCAAAGTCAATCGATGATTCCATTTGTGTTAGTTGTAGTTTCGTTGATCCGATACGTGTCAAGTGGGCTTAGACATCGTAACCACCATTTGTCAACCCACTCCTTTGACTCACACTCATTTTAGTCTTGAATTGTACATGAAGAACAAAAGCATTCCATCTTTCACATATGGATACTCCATGAACCCACATTAGAGCTTCTTAAAGAGTGTAGCTCACTTGATCTTGTCAATATACAATAATCCTCATATTGTGCAATGTTAGTATAATCTATCAACCAAAAATATCTACAAATTGAAAAATTACGTTCATTACCTGGACCCATCAAAGCATTACACCACTCAAAAATTGATTTTGCATCTCTCAACTTTATAGTGTCTTTATACTTTAACTCTTGATTGATCATTTTCTCAATGTGACGAAGAATTGTATTTGTAGCGTGAAAAAGAGATAAATATTAGTTCCACCATAGTACTATAGAGTAAATTCATAACTTACACAAATCTTAAATTTGTCATTAAATTACGATACACACAATATATGACAGTCCAAAAGAGGTGTGAGAAGGGGCAATAAGGAATATGAAACTAAGACAATTTTTATTAATTCTTAAGTTTGTGCATGAACAAGGCGGAAAAGAGCATGAGGAGGGACAACTTGTAATGACTTAACATTCATAATTATCCTATGGTTGTCCTACATTCATTAGGACTGTCCTAATGGAATTATGAAACTCCTAATGAATCTGTGATTATCATAGATTCATTAGGATTGGCATTTAATGAATCCATTTTAGAATTCCAAAATGTTTTCCACCTTAATATATTTTCTTGACCGAAATATTAAACCAACATAAGATGTGTGGACATTGATAAAGTTTGGTACCTAAATAGTGGATGTTGCAATCATATGAGTGGAAATGAAACTTATTTGCATTCATTATAAAATTATTTAGTTTGATCAAAATAGGGAACAATAATATTATGCTCTAGATATAACACATAATTTCTTAAGTGTTGAACTACTAGTTTGAAAAGGCTAGAAAGTGTTGATAAAAAAATAAAAAGTACATAAATCTTTGAAAAAATGGGGGAAAAAAGTGCAATGTAGGCTCTGACATCTAATAGCTAAAAGACATATGTCTACTTCTTGAAGCATAAATTTGAAACTTTTAATAAGTTCAAAGAATTCAAGGCCCTGGTAATACTTAACAAAAATATATTGTAGCAAAGACAAAGAATAGGACCATCATGGATATTGCAAGAAATATGTTGAAGGTTAAGGGGATTCCAAATGAATATTAATGTGGAGTTGTTGCAACAATACTAGATAGTTTTCAAATAGATGTCCCACAAAGGCTATGTGTGACATGTTTCACAAGAAGCATGGAAAATTTGCAAATGGAGCATAAAACACTTCAAATTTTATAGGATACATGGAATATGCATTTGTGACAAAGGAAAGAATGCATAAATTGGACGATAGAAGAAGAACGCGCATCTTCATAAGCTACACTAAAGAATCCAAGGCATAAAATTGTATAACTGTAGATCACATAAAAGATTGTAATTAGAAGGAATGTTTAGTTTATAGATTCATTAGGACTATCATAGATTCATTATGACTGCCACAATAAAGTTATTGCAGTCCCAATGAAGCTATGAATATCCTAAGATATTTTTGAAATACCTAATGAAGTTAAAGCTATGATAATATGAATTTGATTATATTAATAAAATCTAATCTAATACCTTAGCAAAATATAATGCATTTGATTAAGGCTATGTATGTTGAGCACCCATAATTTTGAATACTTTGCAAAATCTAATCCCAAAATCAACATGTTAACAAAATTAAAGCATTATATTAAGCATACATATGATAAGAAGTAATAAAGAAAAGTAAGATAATGAAGGAAAATGTAAAGAATATGTATAAAGACTTGACATACCTTAAAATCAGATATTTGATTGGAGAAACTAGGCAATTATGTGTAGTTTATTTTTCTTCTTGCATCAAACTCCTCAATAATTTGAGATTTTCATCAACTTGATTCCTTTTCAATGTTCAATTCTATATAACTCTAATAGAATTACTAAAAAGTATAGAATTAACCAATCTATAATGTTAAATTGTAACAATTCAATCATAATTAATATTGCAACACTACGAACATGAAAATTTGAGTTCATATAATGAAATTTGATGTAAAAAATATGTTATTTCCTCTTTCCTAAGTTGGAAAACCAAAAAAATGTGGTGCAAAGGTTGTTGAATGTGTAAAAATTGCACGTGCTTTCCCCAACAACATTAAAATACATTTTTTTGTCAGATCACTCGCAAAAGAAGAAGAATAACAAAGCATGTCGGCCTAGATCATGGGTGTCCTACCTTTTCTTACCATTTTTGGAGCAATAAAAAACATGCTCACATTATAACTTGAGCACATTTTGGCTTGCTCTTAAAACAACCAAATTTCAACTTTTTAAAAGCACGCTCGCATTTTGAAAAAGTTGATTTTGTAAAGGTTTTCTAACTCTTATCATGTGTCAATAGGGGGTTGGGTTGAGGTACATCTATGAGACCTTTATTTAATAAATTTAACATATTGCAAGTGCTTTGTATATCTCATTTTGTGTGTGATATGAAGTTTCACCATAATTCCCTATATGCTCAAGCCTATACATTAACCCTCAACCCTCAAATCTATACCTTAAATCCTAAACCCTAAACACTATACCCTATACCCTACAACCTCAACTCTTAACCCTATACCATAAACCCTAAACCCTACAACCTCAACCCTCAACCCTCAAACCTATACCCTAAACCATATACCTTAAACCTTATACTCTACAACCTCAACCCTCATCCTTAAACCATACAACCTCAACCCTCATCCCTATACCTTAAAACCTAAACCCTAATCGCTATACCCTAAATCCTCAACCCTTATACCCTAATCCCTCAACCCTAAACCATAATCCCTATCCCTAAACGCTTAAACCCTTAAACCCTGAACCCTTAAAAACTCAAACCTCAACCCTATACCCTATACATTAAACCCTCTACCCTCTACCCTAAACATTAAACCCTCAACCCTCAACTGTAAACCCTAATCCCTATATCATCAACCCTCAACCCTCTACCCTATACATTAAACCCTCAACCCTATACCTCGAACCGTTAATCTCTCAATCCTCAACCCTTAAACCCTTAATCTCTCAATCCTCAACTATAAATCATCCACCCTATACCTTAACTCTAAACCCTCAACCCTTGATCCTAATCCCTCAACAGTCAACCCTTAAACCCTATTTCCTCAACCCTCAATCGTCTACCCTTTACCACATACATTAAACCCTAAACCCTAATCCCTTGACCCTATACATTAAACCATTAATTTTTCAACCCTGAACCCTCAACTGTAAACCCTCTACCCTATACATTATACCCTGAACTCTATACCCTGAACCCTAAACCCTCAACCCTATAAATCAAATCCTTAACCCTAAACCCTAATCCATAAACCCTCAACCCTCAACCCTCTACCCTATAAATTAAACTCTCAACCCTAATCCCTCAACCCTATACATTAAACCCTCAACACTATACCCTCAAACCTTAAACCCTTAAACCCTCAACCCTCAACCCTCAACTCTCAACCCTCTACTCTATACACTAAACCCTCAACCTTAATCCCTCAACCCTCAACCCTTAAACCCTCAACACTTAAACTATTAATCCCTCAACCCTCAACCCTCAACCCTTAATCCCTTAATCCCTCAACTCTCAACTTGTAAACCCCATACCATTAACCCTTAAACCCTATACCATCAACCGTCTACCCTATCCATTAAACTCTTAACCCTAATTCCTCGACCCTATACCTTAAACCCTTAATTCCTCAACCCTCAACCCTAATCCCTCAACCCTATACCTTAAACCCTTAAATCCAACCCCCAACCCCTAAACCCTTAAATCCCTCACCTTGAACCCTCACTGTGAAACCCTCTACGCTATACAATACCCTCTAATCCCTCAAATCCCTCTAATCCTATACCCTCAACCCTCAACCCTCAAGACTCTACCCTATACATTAAACCCTCAACTGTATCAACCCTTCTAAACCCTTAAACTCTCAACTCTCAACCCTCTACCCTCTACCCTCTACCTCAACCCACATTAAACCCTCAACCCTTAAAATCTCAACTCTCAACCCTCAACCCTACACATTAAACCCTCAACCTTCAATTGTAAATCATCCACCTTATACATTAGACCCTCAACCCTCAAACCCTAAACCCTTAAATCCTAATTCCTCAACCCTCAACCCTTAAACCCTAAACCCTAAACCCTTAAACCCTCAACCATATACATTAAACCCTTAGCCCTAAATCATAATCCCTATACCCTTAACCCTATAACCTAAACCCTTGACCCTATACCTTAAGCCCTAATCTCTTAACCCTCAACCCTTAAACCCTAAATTCTCAACCCTAAAACCCCAAACCCTCAACCTTCACCCCTCAACCCTTAAACCCTCAACTGTCAACCATCAACCCTAATCCCTCAACCCTCAACTCTAATCCCTATCCCTAAACCCTCAACTCATAATTGTAAACCCTCTACCCTATACATTATACTCTCAACCCTATACGTTAAACCCTAAACCCTCAACCCTCGACTTTAATCCCTCAACCCTCACCCTTCTACCCTATACATTAAACCCTCAACCCTATACCTTTAACCCTAATATCTTAACCCTCAACCCTTAAACCCTAATCCTTTAAACCCTCAACCCTTAAACCCTAAACCCTTAACCATTAAGCCCTAAACCCTTAAACCCTAATCCCTTAACCCTCAACCCTAAACCCTCAACCCTTAAATCTTAAACCCTCAACCCTTAAATCTTAAACCCTCAACCCTCAACACTATACCTTAAACCCTAAGCCCTCAACCCTTAAACCTTAATACCTCAACCCTCAACCCTTAAACCATAATCCCTCAACCATTAAACCTTAATCAGGCCTCAACCCTCAAGCCTAATCCCTTAAACCTTAATCCCTCAACCCTCAACCCTTAAACCCTTATCCCTTAAACCCTCAACTCTCAACCCTCAACTCTTAAACCTTAAACCCTCAAACCTTAAACTCTCAACCCTTAAACCCTAAACCCTCAACCCTTGACCCTTAAACCCTACAACCTCAATCCTCAACCCTATACTTAAGCCCTAATCCATCAACCCAATATCTTAAACCCTAATGGACCTATACCTTATACACTTAACCTTGGACATTCAATCTTGAACATTATCGCTCAACCTTCAAATCTCTACCCTCTACCCTATACCCTCAACCTTATACTTATGCCCTAAACCCTCAACCCTCATCCCTATGCCTTATACCCTCAACCTTAAACCCTTAACCCTATACCTTAGACACTCAACCTTAAACATTATCCCTCAACCCTCAACCCTATACTTAAGCCCCAATCCCTCAATCCTCAACCCTCATCCCTATACCCTACAACCTCACCCTTTACCCTAAGCCCTAAATATTGTCGCTTAACCCTATACTTAAACCCTAAACCATACACTCTCAACCCTTCACCCTATGCCTTATACCCTCAATCCATACCATAAACCATAAACCCAATATCCTAAACCCTAATCCATATACCTTACACACTTAATCTTATACACTCAATGAGTTAAATATTATCCCTCAACTATAAACCCTCAACCTATTACTTACACACTAATCCCTAAACCCTCAACCCTATACCTTAAACCCTACAACCTCAACTTTCGTCCCTATACCCTATACTCTTACCCTTATATACCCTAAACCCAAAACCCTTATATACCCTAAACCCAAAACCCTTACATACATACATACATGCAATCATACACACAAGAAGACCTTGCAACTAGATTTAACTTTCCAATTACGCCAAATCCATAACCACTAACTAAAATAGAATTAAATTTGCAAGACAATAAATGTTTGGATTTGAAATTTTGGAGCACCAGTGAAATCTACTAGACCCAAAAAATTTATTGACATTGGTTTCCCTCTTTTCTTTTCTTTTTTGCTAATAGGTGTTCTATGCAAATTTTTACAGTGCATTTGAAAGCCAAAGAGTCAGACTCTTCTATTAGGAAGCCGATTCATAAAACATGATCAAAATTTTTATTTAAAAAATCAAAATAGTTTTAAAGAACTAAAAAATACAATTATAAAATTTAAATGAAGCTTTAAAAATTAGAATTTTATATTTATATTTATAAAAAAATTAATTGTTATTGAAAAGAAGGGTTGAAAGTTTTTTTTTTTCTACTTTTATATCTATATCACAATTTATAAAACATTTAATTTTTTAATTATTAATTAATATTTCAATTTCTTATTGAAAATTCAAAAAGAACTTATAAATTCAAAAAAAATATTATTAATTAATATTTCAATTTCTTATTGAAAATTCAAAAGAACTTATAAGTTCAAAATCTCTTTATCGAAAATGAACTCTTAATTTTTCTCTATCTATAACTCTGCAGTCTGGGTCCTCTATCCCAGTTTCGGCTCTTCCACCCCTAGCTCCACACTCATCGCCTGAACAACTTCTGTAGGCGCAGACATTCTTTTCTCAGTCAACACGGTGGCAGCCGTGGGCATGGCATCTCTTACGCAAAGAGGAGAAGAATTCCTTTGTGCTGTGGGCTTCAGAAGGAGTCTTTTATCAGAGAAGCTATTTCTGGATTAGATTGTGTGCTTTTTGGATCGACGCTGATCACACTCCATGATCCATCATCTCCTTGAGCTCTCTATCCTGATGATGGATCAGTGTGATCCAACGTCGATCCAAAAGCTTACACAATCTAATCCAGAAATAGCTTCTGATATTCCTATGGATTGTGGAAATCTAATAACATTGAGTCTTTTTAACTACACACTGCAGAGGCACTTAGCTTTTCCGCCGATTAATGGGGAGCCGCCTGCAACTAATGTAAAGACGTTCTACATTTTGGAGCATCGATAGCTCTCTCGAAGAAACGACGTCCCCTGGGACGAAGTTTCAATGCCATGGACGAAATGATTCCAGCCCTGGGTGAACACGTAGCTTTCCTTCCTTCTCCAGTACGAGTACCGGAACTGCCATTCTTTCCCCGACCTATCTTCGAATGTGAGCAACACTCCCCTATCTTTTGCATTTCTATCCACAGGAAAATATTTCTCCGCCTGATATTTGGGAATCACCAAGCGATTCAGTCCCAAATCACTGCGAGTGACCGCTTTATCAAACATGTGTTCTCTACGCAAATCTTTTTTTCCTACAAATACATTTTTATGCTCCAGTCAAGAAGACAACAGACAAGCGAACGAACATATAATGTGGATTACATTTTATAGAAGAATCAGCAAACCTGAAGAACAAAGATGTTGAAGGAGTGGTAGGGTTTTCCATTCGCCTCTTTTTTCGATGGTTACTATAAAGCCCTTCCTTACTGTACCATGTGACACCATCGGAATCCAATTGGACATCCCATATCGCATCTTCATTATTTTTTCTTCTTCGGTGACTACAACAGCAGCAATATATATTCCTCTCCAATAGAAGCCACCATCCAGTCCACAAGAGGAATCTTCAAATTTTTCGGCGATCTTTCCCTTCAAATACACTTTCAACTAACATAAATATGAGAATTGCACTAGTTTGTTCAGTCACAGGAACCACTAACTCTGATTTAGGATCACTACCAATTTCAGTAAATGTGCCATCTCGCCCAATAAGAGAAGATGACAAATTGAATTGTTGTAGGATGCTCTCCGTGTCAACATTTGATTCCCAAATAAAACTAGTAACACCTGACGGTATTGTCTGAATTGACAAAGAGACTAATTATTCCAATAAATATGGAAAAGTAAAAACAAGGAGTTACATCGAACAATATAATATATGAAACTGCTCTCCTATCAAAACGACACGCGTAATTGCACAACAGAAACTGTACAATACCTGCCACATTTTAGTACACCTCAATATGGCTACAGTGCACGCTGAAAGATGTAGATATTTCAGTTCTCGCAATTGTTCAATACCTTTGATCTTCTGCAACTTCGAACATCCATCAATGGTGATTCTTTCTAAGCAGCATAGATGTGCAGAACATGGAAACTCTTCTACTCTTGTGTTTGATTTTCCATCCTTCAGACAGATCGGTGTGGCTGCGAATCCTAAATCCACTTCCAATAAAGTTTCCAAGGATTCAAGATGGAGAGATTTGAGGCTGAGAAGGTAATGTCCACTAATTGAAACCTTAGATATAAGTTTTACATTCCTAATATCGATCTTTTCAAGGCTGACAAATGGAGCCCCAAGAGTAGTTGACTCCATGCAAGTCTCCAAACTCAACTCCCCACTTAATGTGAAATCCCTCAAAACCAGACTTCTTAGATTAGTGAGTTTTCCAAGTGAATTTGAGATGAATCTCCCGTCAATTTTCATGGAACTATTCCATTCTGTTCCGTTCCATTCTTCTCTTCCTGCAAGGACTAGATTTTCTAAATGACTTGACACTCCCAGTGAATCTGGAAACTCTTTCAAGTTTGTTCCGTCAAGCACGAGTTCTTTTAACTGTAAGGGGGCCTGAAATTTGAAGATAATTTGTTTAAAACACCTATTCTCCAAGTCTAAATAATGGTCACAATAGCTACTTTCTGAAGGAAGAGGCAGAGAAGAAAATGGAACTAAAACAGACTGCAAAGAGAAGAAGGATGAAACAGGGGATGAGCTCCAATATTACTTATATTTGAAGTATTTTAAAATATACAAACTGCAGTGCATTCACAGATCATAAAAAACCATATGAAACCAATACACAGAGTGCTGCTCTTTCTTCACTCTCAAAAAATGAAACAAAATGCAATCCTCTGTTCTCTGGCTCTTCAGACTTGCTACAGTAATATATGCATCTGCTCTCTTCTTTCCAATATTACAATACAAAAATACTACCTAAAACCTAGGTAAAAGCCGAGCAAAAAAGGAGGCAAACACAACAATTGATTGCAATTAAATGTGCAGCGTAGAAAAAATCTGAGAATGAGATTATGCAATTAATTCATATACAATTTCAATTCTGTTCCCCAGTGAATGTGGAGTCAAGTTGGAATGAGAGGAGTTGCCTTGAAATTTGAAAATAATTTGTGTAGAACACCTAGCCTAAATAATGGTGACAAAATAGCTACTTTAAGAACTCATTTTATATGATATCATCTTTAACCAGACTCAACTATAGAAGAATATATTACCTGTTGATCACTCCGCCATAAACTTCGGAAATATCCATGGGAAATTTTTAAAAAGTGCAAATTTTGGAGAGGAATCCATGAAGGAATAGTGAACATGCTTGACATAACTTCTTCTCCTTCAATATTTTCATGCTCATCCAGCTTTTCCAACATACTTAGGTCAAGTTCAAGCCACAGCAAAGCAGTTGATGGACCCTCACAATCATTTGAATTACCTAAAAAATATCTGAATTGAAGAGCGGTGTGCTGGTCAAAAATGGAATTGAGACACCTGAAACTACGACCACCGATCCCAGCAAGTATGTTCTCCAATCCCTTCTCTTCCTGCAATTGAGGATGAAGCTAAAATTTTGTCATGCTCCAGTCAGAAAAACAACAATCGTGCTATATGAACACAGGTTTGTATACCGTAAAGTGGACTACAAATTTACGAGGAGAAACAAACCTGAGAATGAAGATGCTGCGAACGCCATAGTCGACAAGGACTGCTCAATTCAGCTGCAATTTCTCTGCCGAGATCCTGGATGTGGTTATGCATTCTCAAAAGAGAAATGTTTTCTGAGTCAAATCCATTCCAGTAAGTCCTTCCCACTTGAACTTCAACAAGACATTTATCCATTAAGACCTGAAGTGTGTGCTCAGCCCTCCACCCTGATGCTTCCCATATTCTTAAAGCCATATGACGAGATTTGTTGACGAAAAAGCATGCAACGTCCATAAATACCTGCTTTTGCTCAGCATCAAGGGAATCAAAGCTTATTCTAAGCGTCTGCATTATATCTTGGGGTAGAGTTTTCCTCACTTTATCCAGTACTAGTTTCCAATAATACTCATCAGTACTACCGAAAACAAGTCCACCTAAAACCTGCAAAGACAGGCAAACCCCCACACTCTTTCACGAAGCAATCAACCAAATCTTCATATCCCCTGGTTGGATACGGTTGGTGGAAGGCGTGACAACAGAAGAGCTCTGTGCTGTGCTGGACATTCATTTCTTTCATCTTATAGCAAGAATTAATTCCTGCTCTTATCAGAACTCTCTCATCACGTGCTGTGACAATGATCAAACTAGGAGAATTGTTGACTAAAAGATCCCTAATCAGTAAGGCATTCAGCTGGCCTATGTGATCTATATCATCTATAACAATTAAGAAGCTCATAAAAGGGTTGTTCGCCAGGCGAGACCTGAGATAGCTCCATCCTTCAGGAATACTGTCAAATTCACGATTTTCCTGCATCAGATCCTTAAGAAGCTTTGTTTGCAAAGAAGTCAGTTTACCGTTGGATGCTACTTCTCGCACCTCAAACAAGATGCATGATCCTCTGAATTCTGAACGATTTTGGTTGAACAATTCTTTGGCAAGGGTGGTCTTGCCAGACCCACCCATACCATAGATGCCAATCGCTTTTTCTTTTTCCTCCATCTTCTGCCAGCATGTCCTTTCAAAGTCTTCAACCAATTCTTGAATTCCAATTGGATACCTTGCAACTTCTAAAGATCTTGTCTTTTCTACCTCTCTTCGGACAACGGACACTACAATTTTATATAGTGTTTCAAGATTGCTTGAATTTTGCAATGAAAACAATAATTTCATCAGATCGGGCCAGATTAAAATCATGAAACTTTGTAGGGAGATCAAAATCATAAAACTTTGTGGGGAGAAAATATTATGAAGAATTTGTTAGAAGAAAGATTCTTACTGTTTATTTGGGTTAAATTCGCAGCCAGAGATGTATGAAACACAGCGGAGAGCTGCTTTCCAGGTGTCAAGTTTGTCGAGATACCTGCGCTTCTGTGTGTGGTAATTAAATGAATCAGCATACGCTCCCTTTTCTACGTATCTGAGGTCGGAAGGTGAAACATCATAGAATATTGGAATAATCTTTCTTTTAGTTTGTAACATAAGAGTAAGCTCCGCTAAACACCAAATGGACTGGGCATATCTTCTAGACAAAATGGCAATTTGTACTGATGAAGAGTAAATGGCATTCTGAATTGTGGAAGGAAACAAATCACCCAATTCCATCTCTTTGCAATCAAGAAACGCTCGGATTCCCACCATATCAAGAGAACTATAAAGTTGAAGAGCCAGGGTTTCTTTGACATCAAGGCCTCGATGGTTAATGAAAACATCATAAAGTTTAGGGGATGCAGATGATGGTATCTTATCTCCTTGATACAACATTTCGCCGAAAGCATCCTCTTCCACATTTAATTGGCGAGATGATGTAGACGAAGCCATGAGTGGGGAATGCAACTCGGATGACACAGAAACCTTAAAAATTGTAACTCACATTGAATCGATTTATCAAAGTAGCATTGCATACAAATGGGTGACAAAGTTGTTGCTCGGCAAAGTCAAGGTAATTACAACCTTATGGCTGGATTCACACGCGCTATAAGAAGTGGGCATTCTGAACTGTTTACAGGTATATCTAGTTGACAAATTACGATGTCGTTAGCAAATCATATTATTAGATCAAGTCTACAACCACAGGTGATGCCTAATATTGTTGGAATATCTAATCCCAACTACTTCATTAACTCCCCATGTTGACCTGTCCTCATCTTATCAGCATTAGATCACAATCATATCCCAGCATTAAAGACAAGGATCTGATTTGGTCTTATCTTCTCCAACTACTCTGTTGACTGTTAGCTATCTCCTTTATTGATTGTCCGTGCTTGATTGCCTATATATTGGTGAGTCTGTCTTGCTTTCTACTTACTCTCATATGAGTCCAGCTCTGTAGAGCTGTAACCTGTAAGGGTATGAGCTGAAGCTCATAAAGTCTTTGTAATGTTTTCATTATGATCAATATTAAATTTATGTCATTTGGTATCAGAGCCCTTCAAGTCTTGGGCTGTAGTTCTGGTGGTCTGGACTGCTGAGAGTTTGCTGTCAACAAGAAAGCTTGAAGAGCCTGCGTTGATGCTGTTGTTGTTTGAAAGACAGCTGCAAGATCCAAGGAGAGTAGAGGAAGTCTCAGAAATAAAAGAAGAGGTCCCAGATCGTAAGCTTTGAGGAGCCCATCAGTAAAAAGAAGAGATCGTTGCTTTGTCAGTCGTTGCCTGAAAGAGAGTCAAAAGTGTGATGCCAGTCAAATCTCTGTTGCAGAAGATAAGGCCGCAGCCAAAAGAGATCGCAGTCTTGGCTGCAGTATGTGTAGCTGGAGATAGTGATTGGCCATGTTTTTAAAGGCAGTGATTGACAAAACTGGAGTCAATTTGTGATATTGTCGTGGGTTTTATGTCTGAGTGCTAGCTTGCACATGAAATTGTTTGTGAGCTATATAATGCGCAGATCTGAAGGAGATTAGAGCCAGATCATGCTGAGTGAGGCGGATCTGCAGCTATTGAAGCTGTCCAATCGAAAGGAAGTCGTAGAGTGTGTTTCTTACTAAAGCTTGTTTGAAGAACCTCATAATTCTGAGTGTGAGGATGTCGCAGCCAAGGAGGTGTTCGCAGCAGACTGGAGTTGCAACCAAAGGATGTTGCAGATCTAAGAGAACAGTAAATTGCAAATTGTAAAATGAAGGAAGCTGGGAGGAGATCATGGTCGCAGTAGCCGCTCTTGTCCAAATAGCTGAAGTTGGACAACCCATTTTTTAATCAAGCCACGGAGAGAAGGTGTCTTCATGCCAGCCTGCAATAGAGTTTGTCTTGCTTGTTGAAGAGCAGATTATGCCTCTTTAGAGAAGTGAAAGGCATTGTTGTGTTTTGAAATCGCCCAATGAAGGCCACACAGCCAAAGGAAATCAATTGAAGACAAGTCACCGTCTGGTCCAAGTCAAACGGCCAGCTTAATGGTGAGTGCCCGAGTGTGAGGAAAGTCATTCTCAAAGAGAGATTGACGAAGTTGTTGAAGCTTGATTGAAGGACTTCCAAGTCTGAGTACGAGGAAGCCATCGTGCAAGGAGATTGCAGCCAAAGAAGAAAAGGTTGCAACATCGCTATAGATATGTTGTTAAAGAGTTTGAAGTTGTTGTTTAAAAGGTGGAAATATGTGTGTTGTTCAGATCACCCAGCTTTTAGAAGCCTGAAGGCTGTTTGAGTTAAGTGTGAGTCACCTTTGTTAAAAGGAAAAACCAAAGTGTGTATTGTACCTGATTTGTTGTAAGGGGTGCATGTTCGGTTGTACCCGACACCCCCAATGTTTTTAATATTGATGATCCATGTATCCGAAAAGGAATCCTATACAACTAGCGAGTACAGCGGCTGGTTACCCATGTATCTTGGTAGATGGAATTCTTTTTATATGGACTCAATAATGAATTTTGATTTAGGTACAGATGGAGAAAATCCCAGAGTGATGATGGTTTCCCCGTGATGTTAATTTGTGGATCCATAAGTGTGCTCGGTTTATGGTAATCCAAAACCATTTGTTGAGAGGTTTGTGGTTAGCCGAAACCACTTGAGTGTGAAGTTTGTGGTGATCCTGAAACCACTTGTATGTGAGTATGTGAGTTTGTGGTCATCTGAAACCACTTGTATGCACGGTTTGTGGTTAGCAAAGCCTAGTAAGATTCCCGAGCACCTGCAATGTGACTCTACGGGAGGTGTTGAAGAAAAACAAAGATTTCACACTTGAACTGACGATGGACTGGTTATCAAGAAGACCAGAGCTCATGGTTGCAGATGCCGAAGCATCAATGGAAAAGATTAAGAAAGTATTTGGAATTCGTAGTTGAGATTAAGGGGGAGTGTTGGAATATCTAATCCCAACTACTTCATTAACTCCCCATGTTGACCTGTCCTCATCTTATCAGCATTAGATCACAATCATATCCCAGCATTAAAGACGAGGATCTGATTTGGTCTTATCTTCTCCAACTACTCTGTTGACTGTTAGCTATCTCCTTTATTGATTGTCGTGCTTGATTGCCTATATATTGGTGAGTCTGTCTTGCTTTCTACTTACTCTCAGATGAGTCCAGCTCTGTAGAGCTGTAACCTGTAAGGGTATGAGCTGAAGCTCAGAAAGTCTCTGTAATGTTTTCATTATGATCAATATTAAATTTCTTTCAAATATCAATCTCAGTGTAGACATTTGCAATCGGCTGTTTTCAGTTTGTGCTAGGTCAACCCAATAGATTGACAATAGTTTGTGTTGACGTCAACTCTGGAAGGTAGTGCTATTCATACGTGTCTCCCGAGGAATCTAAACATGGTATTTTAGATGCTGAAATTATCATATTGTCATGTCCCCCCGCCGTATATCATACCACAACAGCAACCCGTTTTAAACTAGCAATCGCACCTTGGTGTGTAATTGGTACGCCGAAGAGGCGTGGGAGGTCAATTAGGAAAAAAATTGGTCTATATTTTTCATGTGCAAGACATGAGGTCAATTAGAAAATGATGTTGCTTGTGAAACAAACTTTTAATTGGAGAAGTGATAGCTTCAAAGCAATGATGCATTTCACTTAGAAGGATCCAAAAATGAAGCAAACAAATTTCAAAGAAACTATGCCATCCATTTAGAAGGATCCAAGCATAATTGAAACAAAATCTTTGAATCGAGAAGAAAATAAGGCTCCATTACCAATAGGCTCATGATATGCTTGTAATAGGGAAAGAGGTAGACATAGGAAGAGATAGGGACATAAAGCAAGAGAGACAAAGGGGGGAGGAGGGGAGGGGGAGATGGGGGGAGTAGAGAGAGAGAGAGAGGTGGGGGAGGGGGAGGTTAGGGGGTAAGGAGATAGAGATAGAGGGCAAGGTAGAGATAGAGATAGAGAAGGAGAAAGAGAGGGATATGGAGAGGAGAGCGAGGGATAAAGAGAGAAGAGAGAGGGATAGAAGAAATAAATATATAGGGAGGGAGAGGAAGAACTAGAAAGATAAGGATATAGAGATAGGAAGTGATATATATAGAGAGGGGGAGAGAGGGAGATGAGGGAGAAAGACAACTAATAGAGAGAGAGATAGAGGCAAAAATATAGTTATAGAGTTCTAGGAAGAGGGAGAGGGAGAAGAGATATAGAGAGAGATAGAGATAGAGAGACAAAGATAATTAAATATAGGGGTTTAAGAAGAGGGAGAGGAAGAGGGAGAGATGGATGGATAAAGAGGAGACATGTTTAGAGATAGAGGGAGAGAGAGGAAGATAGGGGGAGAGAGGATGAGAGGAAGTTATGTTTAGAAAATTAATAATGAATAATAAATTGCTAAGTTAATAAATAATTAAATAAAAAAGTAAAAGAATTACATTTATTAGAATTAAAATATTAATAAAATATGTAAGAAAAATGTTTGATATATTAAAACAATATTAACGATAGTTGAAAGATAAGTTTCATATCAACAAAGCAAAAATAATATATAGTTAAATTAAAAGGTAGTGATAATATATATTAAAATTGATAAAGCTAAAATTTTAACTTCTTTAAAAAGTTTAAGTAAATTAAACTTACTTAAAAGTTAAAAATAAAATGAAATCTATTAAAAGAGTTAAAAAGGTGAAAACATTTTATAAATAAGATTAGTTTGTTTAAGATTTTTGTGTTTTAGATTTCTTAATATTATATAGTAATTTACAAATAAATTTATAATTATTAAATATAAAAAATAAATTTGTAAATAATAAAGATGTAAGTCTTTTAGATTTCTTAATATCATATAGTAATTTAAAAATTAATTTATAATTATTTAATTTAAAAATTAAATTTGTAAATAATGTAAAGATGTAATAAAATAAATTAGATACAAGTGATTTGTTAGATATTAATAAATAATAAATATAATGTATAACAATTAATTATAATATTAATAAATAAATAAAATAATATTATAATATTACAATTTTTATTATTATTGAGAGGCTAATTTTAACATTTAAATAATTTTTAAGCTATTCACACTTGAATAAGTTTTAAGCTAGAGATTTTTAAATATTTATCTTCTTGCTACCTTTTTAGTACAAATTTGATATCTATATGAGCACAAAGGAATTTTTCGAAAGGATTTTCAAATATATGAGGTACAATCCTCCTATGTGAGGTGCAGTCCTCATGTGTTTGTTGTGGCATATTCTTACATAGACAAACTAATTTATTATCAACAAGTTTCTTATTACCAACGTCATGATCATTGCCAAGTTTCTTGATGATGTGTAAGTATTTGGTAGGTTATAGGATTTTAAGGGTTTTAAGTTTAGGTTTTTATTTTTATATTTATTTTCATTTTGTTGCAAATACCAAAACTGATATTATGTAATGCAAGGAAATGTAGAATGGAATGTGTTAAATTAAAAGATTTCTAATATGTGAAAGCTCACTTAAGATGGCATTGATAATGACAATGGTGTCACATCCTTGCTAGCTACCTCCACAGTGGATGTTAGAGAGAAGAAATAATAATAAAAACTAAAATAATAGACTAATAAAATAGACAATGTGCATTAAAGGAGTGAGTGCAGGTAAGCAGGTGGATGTGGGTCAAGGGAGTGTATGTGCCATTAAGAGGCATGGCATCCCAGTCCCAAGAGCCTTCTAGATGGTAGGCTACATGGGAAAAAGGAAAAAGGCAGACATTAAATCAGGATGACCCCCTTTCTTTAAGCATTAGTGTGATATTTTGAAAGAAGACAAGAGTATAGAGAAAGGCAAGAGCCTTAGGTGTTAGCATGCAGAGGAGAGGTTACACGAGGAAATGTAGGGAAAATTCATGAAACTCGAACATAAGGAGATGGAGGCAAGGAGTTGCAAGAAAATAATGCAGAAAGTAGCAAGGAAAAAAGGAATTGCACGGGAAAGGAAAGGAAATGTGGTCTCATGGAATGCTAAGATTGCAGGATATTCAAAAAATGGATTAGTTGAAAGCTTTAGAAATTTTCAAGCAAATGTTATTGGTAGGTGTGTAAGCCACGTTCCCCAACCATAGCCATCATTCTCCTTTTCTTGGCCAATAGGAAGGTTTGTAATAGGCTATGAACATCCATAAAATAAAACAAAGAGACCATGAAAATGCATGAAGAAGGAATGTAGAGAGCACACAAGAGATAAGGAGCAGAGAGAAGCATGAAAAGGAAGAATAGAGGTGGGCTTGAGTGGATGTGGGTGAAAGGGGCATTAGGAGACCAAGCTTAGGGATTGAAGTCTACAGCAGAAAGTCACACCCTCAAACATCAATTGCCAAGTAGTTAATTGATAATAATTTGATTATAAAGATCATGATTTCTGGTAAGAAACAAAATGCCCCTTGTTTCCCCTACAAACATGTAAGGAGTTTATATTACCTTGAATACCAAACACCTCTATATATAAGTGTGTAATTATTTGATAGGTATATGTTTTTCCCAATATTATGAATCGCTTATAGACTAAGAAAGATGCATATTTTATTCTTTCACATGTATAAAATAAAATTAGAAGACCAAATCTTTCTTTATCTCTCTTTATTTCACTAACTAGCAAAGTAACCTTTGTAATGTACATATAAGCCCACCCTGGCTTAAGATTAAGGAAAAATAGTTACTGATAAAATTAATTAAGTAGACAGTTGTCTAAGAGGTTATGCCACCAATTTGACCCGATACCATTTATCAATGTTTCTATAGGAATGCCAACAACTCTCCCCTTGCTAAATTTCTTGGAGGTGCCATTAAACTAAATTTGTTGATACCCTTGCAAGGATTTGAGGACACTCTATTGTAGTTATACATATTCATCAACTGTTAATGTATTTGTAGTAAAGCGTAGAAGGAAAACTATTGTCATATGCTACTAAAAATTAGTATTTAGCATTTGATTTTATATGCCTATTCTTTTCAATGACAGTAAGGAACAAATGGAATGCATAGAGTAGTTAATAATGTTTTTTAATATCACCTCTTTGAAGTAGATATAGGTTTAAATAGTAAGACTTGGGAATGGATTATGGTTCAGTCATTGTAGTGGAAGAGATTAAGGGAGTAGGAAGATTGGTTAACCATAATATACCATACCTAGTCATAAGAAGGATGCGATCAACAAGCTATAGATCTTTTAAGTATAATAATCCTAACATTGGAACTATTGGGTGAACTAAAGGAAGGGTACCATAGTTGTACCAAATAGTTCCCTGATCGAATAGAAAGGAACCATCATTTAAAATTTGATGGTGTTGTCGAATTTGAGTTAAGAGGAAAACCATTTGTAATCATACAATATGACATCTTTTAATTTAAATAAGGTTCATTTGCTAATTTATTCCATCATTGGAAAAATACTACCTTGAATGTTGACTTATATTGCAACTTAGTTCATCTTAAAATAAACACCAAAAGAGGGAGTGTGACCATAGGTAATTGTTGGTTAATATATTATTAAGGATATAATTTAACATCTATTATGGGGACATGTTTGTTATTAATAATCAAATATTTAAGTTGATATAGAATGGGTTGTCATTCTGGTTGCAAAGTATATCTATGATTCTTTATTATTGTTAGAACTCCAAAATTAAAGGGTGCCATTTGTGGGTCAACTAAGCATGAGAAATTGGGCATAATAATGTAAGTGATAATTATTTGTTTCACTGGCACTAGATCCCCAATGTATTAAACATATTTTTTAATACTCTTGGTAAACCACTTGGGATTTGAGGGTAAAGGCTTACTATGATGGTATTATGACTATCAACCTCTTAAAGATGAGAACTTTGATATGGAAATTATCATGTGAATGAAGGAAGGATATTTTAGGTCTACTAAATCTCAATATAATTGCATAATAAATGAAGGTACTATCATTTAATTCAACAATGTTGTTGAGATTGAATTATGAGTTAAATCTTATGTAGCATCTCTTGACACCTTACCGGTGACCACTAAGGTCAGGTTAAGTTTAAAGGGAAAGTAAGAATAAACTATTAAGTCTATGAACTAGATTATTACAAGAATATGAGGGTCGCACTATAGGGTAAAATTAACTAGAAGATCAAGGAATATTATTAGTAACATTATTAATGGGTTATGTTTCTAGGTATTGATCTAATGGATATAGAGTTGCCCAGTTACTTAAGTAGGATTCAGGCATTGATTATAACTTAAACAAACTCCTAATTACTATGGCTCGTCCTTCAAAGGTATCTGTTGACCCCTTGATCATAAGAGCCTCATTATTGAACCTATTATATGAGTTTCAAATGGAAATGATTCCCTTTGGGTTTGTGTGAACCAAGGTAATTTGGTATTAAGTAATAAGCCTAGTCAGACTAAGTCAATGAGATGAAAATAAAAGAGAGATGGGATGCTCAAACAAGATTATAAATAAACAAGGGGGATTTTGATCCAAGATCTCGATATACTCAAGGGGAAGTGAAACCTTGGGTTATGGGAAGTTGTGCATTGGTATCCTTGAGAGAGTTTTTCAGAAGAACTACGTGTGACTTTGACCCATTTGGAAGTGGGAATGTAGGTAGTCCTTGGGCGAAGGATGCCTCTATGACCTCAAGTCCATTGAGGGGGTCTAGGGGGGATAACTCCCAAATGTTGGGATTGTTCCTACATGGGTTGACCTTTCCTCCTCTGTAAGCTTTAGTTTTAGGCTAAAATGGGTATTGAATGGGTATGATCAAGTTAAGGGAATTTAATAACTTACATTTAATACATAATAGGTTTCTATTAAACATAATGAAGTAAGGGATTTAACTATTTTATAATGGGTATTTGATTATATGTATATGTTGGGAAAAATCCATCTTATGTTGGTTCCATGTATCTTTTATGTGTCTGTGTAATTTAACTCCATATCTACAGATCCTTATGTATAGGTTCGTGTATCTATTGTTTGTGATTGTGATTCATGTTATGTATGACCCACCCAAGAGTGAACCTCCAAATATTTGAGTAGTGACTAGCAATCAATATTGGACCGTGCCAATTATTGATGTCTCAGCTACTACTAGGGTTTAGTCAGCATTCACCTAGTTCACAGAGGTAAAGGTAGTGGGCTACCCTAGTTTTGATATGGTCATAGCGGTTACACGGGTAGGGACCCATCTGTGTAGGTAATGGTAATATGAGGATAACCACATATTGAGAGGGTTCAGTGGCTGTCACTAATAAGCATGGAAGTGACTAATGCCAAGTGTTACCTGAGATTGTGAAGAAGATAGCTCACAATATCACTAAGGTCACAAGGTGGTATATGTCAGGAGCTATTTCTTCCTGGGTGGATAGACTTGTCATTGATGGCCTATAGGCGATTGAAGCCAGAATCCACCAGATTTGGTAGGTTCACTACTTGGGGAAACCGTTGGGATGGTGGATGGACCCACAGTGTAGTATGGGATGCACTGAATCCCCTCCCAGTTGTCAAATTATATAATTAGCCTTGTGGGGTTGAGGATGGACCCATGGTGTACTATGAGATGCACTGAATCCTCTTCCCAGTTGTCCAATGGTGCAGAAGATTGGAGGAAATAATAGGACCCACAGTGTAGTACGTAATGCATCGATATTATTTCTATCTAGGATGCATTATGGGCATATGTTAGCTAGCCATTGTGATGTGTCACTATGTATGTGATGTATGGTGGAGTTCATCACTATGTTTATGTGATGTAAGCTAGAGCTTGTCACTTTGTATTTGTGATATATGTTCGAGCCAGTCACTAATGTAATTGTGATATGTGAATGAGATAATAATTGTGGTACTTGTGATTTCTGTATGATCCAGTCACTATTGTACTTGTACTCTATATGACCTAATCTACTTGTGTATATTGGGGGTATGCTCATGATGACCATTGTATAAAATATTTGAGTTATGGTATTGTAGACATCTAAATTTGACCACTTACATTTGGTCAAATTTATCCTTTTCATCTAAATATCCTCTTATTTGCATTAATTAAGTAATATTGTTATTATTTGATTAATACCCTTAAAGTCCTCTAAATCCCTAAGGTATTTAACTAAATAATTAAATACTTTTATTACGTATCCTACCTTACCCTTTATTCCCCTTTTCCTCAAGATAATTAAATAAATAAGACATTTATTTATTCCTCACATGTCACATCCTTCATCACTTTCTTTTAAGCCTAATCCACCTCCTAATCCCATCATTAGGGATGTGCACATGTCTGATCCATGATTGGGATGTGTCACATCCTCCAATTTTTGCAAGTTGGCTCTTAATTCTCATTAGCCACCTAACTGTCTTCTAATCATTGATTAGCTAGTCTAATCAAACTCTTTAGTCAACTCTCCCCATCCCCCAAGAAATTTTTAATTCATTTTTGTCTTCCCAATGTCCTTTTGAGGATTTTTTAATTCCTCTCTCATTCCCCAAGGAATTTTTAATTCATTTTTGTCTTCCCAATGTCCTTTTGAGGATTTTTTTTTTCCTCTCTCATCTCCCAAGGAATATTAAATTCCTTTCATCATCCCCATGCACATTAAAAAGGAATTTTTAATTCCTTTAGTCAACTCTTCATCTTAAAGCCCTTGATTTTCCCTCTTTCAATCTCCACCGTCCATTTGATCTTCCTAGGTTAAATGGCTAACATAACCATTTTGTGGGGCTCCTTCTTGCATTCTTCACAATCTCTTATCATCCAACCCTAACCACATCCTCAAGCTCACACCATCTCCATAGCCAAACCCTTGCATCCATAGCCATTTCATCCATCCTTGCATCCAAATCAAGCTACAACGAGTTGTTATGTTGCTCAAATTCGATCTAGGAGCACACAAATCAACCATCAAATGAAGGCCAACCAACTAATCAACTTGGGCAAGGTAACTCACTTGTTTTCATCTTTCCTTTGTTCAAGTTTAACTAGGCCAATCTTGAGGTGTTGTTTTGTCTTTCTTCCTCTTGCATTTCTTTAGTTTGCATCATTTTTAGGGTGAAAACCTTAACACATTTTTCATGCAGCTTAGGTACAGCCAGAAATGGGTCTATTCTTTTATGTGCTTGTTAAGTGGGTTTTTGAATTATCTAATTCCCTTGCACCATTTGGCAATCCTAGGTGACAAGAAATTATATTCCACTTTAGTCCATTTGTATTGCCCAAGAGATACTAGAACATCCAAGCTCTCCCCTTCCACTTCGTGCTAGCCTAGAGACTAGCCGAAAATGTCTAGTGTCTTCTTTTAGTGGGACCTGTTTGGGAATTTCATCACCCTAAGGGACGATCCCAACCACGTATACCGGTGGGGTATATAAAAGGGGGAGAGCCAAAGTTGTACCCCAATCTAGTCACATCATGTCTAGTGGAGCGTCGAAGCTAAGGTGATACCTAGATAAGACGTGAAAAGTTGATGTAAGTTTCCAGTACCTCGTTGGGGCTCTCGACTCACACCTGTGATGGGTTGATGTTCACGATTGTGCCTCACGTACTGTGCATATATCGTGAACTCCCTAGATCACCTTGTTCAACCTAGATAGAGGACTATGTTGGCCATACTCTTCTCACTAATCTTAGGATTGTGTTGCTTGAACTATTTTCTTTGTGTGAAACTAGTGCATTTCTTTTTGGTCATGTTATCCTTTGCCTTCTATTTTTTGCTTGTTGTGATTTTTCCTTTGCCACAATTAGCATTTTACCGATCGGTCCAAGTCTATCATTTGGGAAAATTTTCCTTTGTCAGGGGTGAATTTGTTGTTGTTAGGGGTGAACCTGTTATCCACAGGGGCAACCTTGTCTTCTATCTATGTTATTTCTTAGTCAGTTCCTATCAAAATCGCCCATTCTCCCCAGAATAGGCGAGACTGCACCTTGTTTGGGCGAGTTTCTCATTGTTTTGGTTGAATCTGCACCCTAAACAGGCGAATCTACACTCTATTTGGGTGAATATGCACCCTAAACAAGCAAATTTGCACTTTGTTTGGGAAAATTTGTACCCTAAACAGGTGAATATACACCCCAAACAAGCAAATTTTCACTCTGTTTGGGAAAATTTGCACCCTAAAATAGGCAAGTCTGCTTCTAAAAGGGGTGAAGTTGTTTGGTACAGAGGTGAATTTGCTCACATTATCCCAAAAGAAAACTTTCATCTGTCTTCCTGTCATCGTCGTTCTCGTCCATCAACACTTTTTAAAAGTCATCATTTCATCGACCAAATCACATAGGTGCATCTTAGAACATCATTATAATCCACATCCATCATTGATTCATCTATCCCAATCACCTAGACTTCATTTTAGGGGTTTTCATTTTGATGTAGAAACTTCTGAAGGCCATAACTTTTGACTCGAGTGTCCATTTGAGCTGAAATTTTATGAGTGGTTGTGTTACGAGGTCTCATGTGAAATTTCAATTGACCCTTTATCATTGGTCCCCATTTCAACCAAATTTTGGGGCTTGAAACTTTCATCTTGACCCTCAAAAACAATTTAGTATTTTTTCCAATTTTTGCAAAAGTCATTTTTGTTAATAACTCTAAACTATGTCTCGTGATTTAGTG
>VDFB02177167.1:0-13369 GCA_007258455.2 Sequoia sempervirens | reverse complement strand
CCACATGCTAGGCCTTGATCCAAAAGTGGTGGTCCATCATCTAGCATTTTATCCAAAGGAAAAACTTGTGAGAATAAAGTTGAGAAAGATGCATTCGTAGATCACCCTACTCGTCAAATTTGAGCTATAAAAGTTCCTTGACGCTGGATTCATCTAACCCATTGATTATCCAGAATGGGTTCCCAACCTAGTACCTCTTTCCAAGCCCACTGGGGGCATCCAAATATGCACCGACTTCAGAGTTCTGAATAAATCATGTCCTAAGGATGATTTCCCCCTCCCCAACATAGATATGATTGTAGATCTAATAGTGGGCCATGAAATTCTATCATTAATGGATGGATTTTAAGGCTATAACTAGATTATGATTGCAAAGGATGACCAAAATAAAGCAACCTTCACTTGTCCATAGGGAACCTATTGTTGGAATATGATGCCATTTGGGCTAAAGAACACTAGAGCCACATATAAAAGGGCTATGACTTTGATCTTTCATGACATGATCCACAAATGTGTAGAAGACTAAGTGGATGACATACTAGACAAATCAAGAAAATGTCAAGACCATATATCGACATTGGGCCCAATCTTCGATAGACTAGAAGAATATAAGGTATGACTCAATCCCAAGAAATGTGTCTTTGGTGTAATTTCCAGAAAACTCTTAGGATACATTGTATTAATGAGGGGAATCAAAATTGATCCTGCCAAAGTCAAAGCAATCCTTGACATGGAAGCACCATAGACACTAAAGCAATTGAAGGGTTTAAAAGAAAGGCTTAAATCAATCAGAAGATTCATAACAAAGTTGGCTGATAAAACCATCCCATATTCTCATTTACTCCACAATGGGGTAGCATACAAGTGGGATGAAAAATGTGATCAAGCATTTAATAAAATCAAGCAATACTTGTTGACACCACCAGTCCTTAGGCCGCCAATCCAGAACAAACCACTAATCCTATACATATCAGCTATAGCACAACTCTTGGTGCTCTTCTAGCTCAACATGATGAAACATGGAAAGAGAGATCTATCTACTACATCAGTAGAATTTTAGTGGGACACGAGCTAAAATACACACTCATTGAGAAAGCTCTCCTTGTAGTAGTGTTTATCTCACAAAAATTTAGGCACTGCATGCTCACTCATCAAATTAAGCTCATCGCTAAGATTGATCTCCTCAAGTATCTCCTATCCAAAGAAACTCTAATAGGGAAGATGGCCAAATGGGTGATGATATTGATAGAGTATGACATTGAGTATGTGGAACATAAATCTATTAAAGGACAAGCAATTGCAAATCAATTGGTTGAAGCTTGCATATATGTACAAAACCCATTGGTATCAGAGTTTCTAGACAAGTCAATCTTCAACCTAAATGTTGTAGACCTTGGAAGGTATATTTTGACAAATCATACACACAACATGGGTCAGGAGCAAGAATCCTCTTCATCACACCACAAGGGGATTGTATCCCTAAATCATATAGGTTGTCTTTCCCTTGCACCAATAACATTGTAGAGTACAAAGCTCTTATTGCAGGACTTTGAATCATGGTACAATTAAAATCATTGCATTCAAGGTCTACAAAGATTCCCAACAAATTATCAATCAAGTCAATGATGAATCTCACACTAAGTATGATAAACTTACCCCGTACAAAAAGCTGGTGGAGGAACTCAAGGAGTTTTTCATCGACATAACATTTGAGCAGATACCGAGGGTAAATAATAGAGAAACTAATGTTGTAGCTATGATTGGATCATTGCTAGATCTCCCAAGGAATGCCCATAAACATGAATTCCTTGTAGAGCAGCTTCTTGTACCAACTTTCGAGGTACCAAAATTTGAGTTTGTGTGCTAAATCGTTGGTCCCAATGATCCTTGGTAGCATGATATATTCACTTACTTAAAAATAGCAGTCCTCCCCATCAATATTACCCCAAATCTCAAGAAAATATTCATTAAAAATTCATCTTGCTTCGTCATCTTAAGTGACACCCTTTACCATAGGAGTCTCAAAGGAACCCTATTGTGATGCCTTAACCCTGAGGAAGCTTTGGATTCCTTAATAGAGGTACACGGTGTCATTTGTGGTTCACACTCTAGTGGTATGACCTTGGCCAATAAACTGATAAGGATGGGGTACTACTGGCCTACTATAGAGAAAGAAGCTCATGACTATGTCAGGAAATGTATGCAATGCCAACATTGGGACCTCATCCATGCACTAGCTTAGGAGCTCCAACTAATTATCACACCTTGGCTATTCTCATAGTGGGGGCTTGATATCATTGGGAAAATAACACCAACCTCATCTAATGTACACAAGTTCATTATCACCCCCAATGAATACTTCACAAAGTGGGTCAAAGCCATCCCAATGACCTATATCACAAGGAAGTAGATTTCCAAATTCATCCTGAATTACCTCATTTGTCTTTATGGTGTCCCACAAGCCCTTATCTCTGATAATGGAACACCCTTCAAAAACCAAGATGTCCATGAGCTATGCCAAAGATTCAATATCCAACATTGCTTCTCCACCTCGTATTACCCCCAAGGTAATGGCCAAGTCAAGGCCATGAATAAAACCATTCTAAAGATCCTAAAGAAAATGGTCAATGAAGTTGGTCATTAATGTCATCTATAGTTAAACTCTTCCCTATGGGCCTACCAAACCAACATCCACACACCTACAGGTGCAACCCCTTTCTCCTTGGTCTATTGATCAAAAGCCATCCTTCCCATTAAAGTTGAGCTCCCATCCTTGAGAATATCATTGTAGAATATTATTAATGATGAGGACTATTGGGTGTCATGGTTGACCGAACTAGAACTACTAGATGAGTGGTGCATGGATGCTTTGAATCACCTTCAAGTTTATCATAACTGTCTAAAGAGAAGCTATAACAAAAAGATCAAAAGCCAGTCATTTCAAGTCAAAGAGCTCATTTTGAAAGAAAATCATCTAAGAATGTACCACATTCAAATAGAAAAGGAAAATTTGAACCCAACTAGTTGGGGCCCTTTTTTGTAACCACAAGTTACAAATTAAGAGTGTATAAGTTGTCAACACCTGAAGGAAAGCCCTTGCAAGAGCCCATCACTAACTCCCATATGAAAAATCTTTATGCCTAGCTTGCAAGGTAAAAATAAAAATAAAAATAAAAATAAAAATGATAAAATCCAAAAAGATTAGAAAAAGGATTGAAAATAGCAAAGAAAAAAATCATCCTCTAGTGAAAACCACTTTGGTGGCACTTTGGGAAAGTACCTTGGTGAAAACCTAGCAATCAGGCACCTTGTGTAAATAAGCACTTTCCATCCACCATGGCTTCTTTGGTTTGTTCCACATCGCTTTCCATCACATTCACCCATCACATTCTATATTTCTTTCATCACCCATTCGTGTTTGCATCATAGCTTGATCCTATGTCAGTATCATGGTTCCTTTTAGTACTACTTGGCACATTCCTTAGGTGAGTTTGTCCTGTCTATATCGAGGTAGTCTATTGCATCATGCTAGGGGCATGTCCTTATACCTACATCGGATCAGATTCTTGTATATCATTGAAATCCTCAAAACATCAAAAAATACAAAAATATTCATAAAAGTAGAAAATCCAAAAATAGGTCGAAAACAATAAAAAGTCAAAAAGCATAGTCATCATGTCAAACTATGTTACTGGTTGAAGGTCTACACTCTCTAGTGGACCTCCTAACTAGAGGAATCAACTTTTGTGCATTATTGGTTGGATGAACATGTTCTTCATTATCTTGGAACTCTTGTGGCTAGTCATATGTTTGAATTTTCACTGGTGGTTGTGGCTGGTTTATAATCACCTTTTGTTTAAACATATCACTACCATTCGTGATATCCTCTAATGGAATATACTCCTTAGGTGATTTTCCTTCTTCTTGTAAACTTGACATTACCTTTTCATTAAATATCACATCTCTACTTTATGTAACACACTTAGTAATTTGATCCCACAACCTGTAACCATATGTTTCTTCACCATATCCAATGAAGATACACCTTTTAGATTTCATTTCAAGCTTAGTTCATTTTTCTTTTGGAATATGAACAAAAACTTCACATCCAAAAACACACAAATGATCATAAGAAATTTTCTTACCTAACCATTTTTCTTTTGGAATTCCAAATTCAAGCTGAGTGGATGGTGCTCTATTAATTAGGTACACTGATGTATTTACTTCTTCTACCCATAACTCTTTTCCTTGTCCTACATTTGAGATCATGCTTCTTGCTTGTTCCATAATGGTTCTATTTAATATTTCTACAACATCATTCTCTTGTGGTGTAAGAGGAACACTATTGATTATCTAAATACCATTCTCTATACAATATTGATCAAATTATTTTGAACAATACTCACCTTCATTGTTAGTTTTAAGACTTTTAATCTTATAACTAGTTTGGTTTTCAAAAATTTCTTTGAAGGTTTTAAATATACCAAAAACTTCAAAATTATTTTTCATCATATAAACCTAAACCTTCCTAGTGTAATAATCCAAAAAAGTAACAAAAAAAATGGATCCTCCAATAGATGCTACCTCTATGGGGCCAAAGACATTTGAATGCACTAGCTCCAATGGTCATGTCTTCATCTTGTGTTCCTTTTTAGAGAATCTTGTCCTCTTTTGCTTGTCGTAGATGCAATGCTCACATAACTCCATATCCACTCTTTCAAACCTAGAAGCTGGTTCTTCAAAATCTCAAATCCCTTCTGGCTCATGCTTGAGCCTTTTATGCCAGAGTTATGTTATGCTATCTGCTACTGTGACTGTAGCTCCCACTTCAATCTGACCCTCTAGTACATACAATGTACTATATTTTCTTCCTCTTTCTATGACCTATGCTCCTTTTGTTACCTTCCATGCTCCTGCTCCAAAGGTAACATTATATCCAAGAGCATTTAATTGCCTTGCTAAAATAAAGTTTCTTCTGACTTGAGGAACATGTCTCACATCTTTCAGCAACCAACTATTACCATTCTTCATCTTCAATAGAACATCTCTTTTCCAGTGATACTGCAAGGTTCATCATCATCGAGATAAACCTTACCAAAATTACCAGCTTGGTAATTTCTAAAACAATCTCTTGAAGATTTTGCATGAAATGATGCTCCTAAGTCAAGTATCCAAACATATACAACAATATCACTTGAAGATAAAATAAGAGCATCAACATCTTCTTCAGAAGTTGTATTTACCTCATCTTTAGATTGATTTTCAGCCTTCCTTTTGTTCTGGAAAGTCCAACAATTTTTCTTCATGTGGCCCTCCTTACCGCAATGCCAAGAGATACCTTTTCTTCCTTTGGATTGGGATCTCTTAGTAGACTTTGATCTTTTCCTTTGGTTATCTTTTCCTCATTGTTGTGTTCTCCCTCTACTACTAGCTACTAAAGCAACACCTGATGAATTACCTTGATTTTTTCTTTTCATATCCTCACTGAGAAGAACTCCTACAACATCATCAAATTTTAGCACACCCTTTGGGATAGATGTTGAGTTATTAATAGCCATAACAACTCCTTCCCAACTATCAGGGAATGAACATAATAAAAAGATAGCCTTTATCTCGTCCTCTATTGTAATGTTTATTGAAGAAAACTGACTAACCAAAGTATTAAACTCAGTTAGATGATTTGTGACAAAACCACCTTCTTGCATTTTCAAATTAAACAATTTCTTCATTAAAAATACCTTGTTCAATAAAGAAGGTCTCTCATACAACTCTGATAGATGATCCCAAAATCCTTTTGCTGTCGTTTGTGTTGATACATTAAACAAAACATTACTAGTTAATGAAAGAATGATTGTATCCATAGCCTTCTGATCCAGTTTATCCCAATTTTCATCTGACATGCTGGTTGGCTTTTTAGCTTTTCCTTCCAATGTAATCGAAAGGTCCTTCTGAATGAGAACAGCTTTGAGTTGTAATTTCCACATTCTGAAGTTTTGGCCTAAGAATTTTTCAATTCTCCATTTGTCTGTCTCCTCCATTTCTTGTGATTCTTGTTATACTAAGTTCTTATATACATTGCAAGAACTAGATTATTGAAAAAAAATCACAATCTCCTTATAAAAAACAAACTCCTTTCAACTTCTTCAATAGAATTAATGATTCTCATTATATATTTTCTACTTCACTCTAACACATAATGAAAAATAAATAAAAAAAATAGCATGAGAACCAACTTGATCTCTAGAACCGGTGACCTCTACTAGCATCTATATTAATGGGCGATCTCTCCCAAAAAAGGATCCAAACTCAGATACTAGCTTCTACCATAGCTTCATCAGGTAGTGCAAATCATAGGAGAAAGATCCAGACAAAGTAAAACAAACTTCTGTGATCTCCACGACTAACAAGGATCTAACTTTTCATGTCACCTTGTTCTTCTCAATAGCATGGTTTAGATCTGCTCACGATCTTCATTGATCTTCCTGCACACCTATGCTTCCTCCTATGCTTGCTAGACTTCTGCTGATTTTCTATCACCTACAAATCTTCTAACATCTCTGATACCAGTTCTTATTTTTGCAGCTAACATAGAATTTAGAGTAACAAAAAAAAATAGATTCAAAGAATGCAAAACTGAATAGAGAGAGAAAACAAGAAATTTACGTGGTTCGATAATATGCCTACATCCATGATATTTAAGCAAGAGAAATTTTTTTAAATTAACCACAACACTAAAACATTTTGTATTACAAGTAGTCCAATATATAATGGAGTCTGCAAGCATATGCTAAGCTTTTTCCAACATATTTCCAAGCTTGCATAATGGGGCAACACCAAAATTATGTTTATGGTGGAACTGATTTTGTTTGCATTGGAATTAATTTTGTTTTCATTGGAACTATTTTTGTTTTCATTGGAACTATTTCAAGTGAGACAATAACAGAGATTTTATGGGACTTCACATCCCAACAAGATTTTCTATCTACAAACTGTGTGATCCACTTACAGAAAAGCAATTTAAGGAAGCTATTAAAGAAAATTACTTCTTTATGAGAAAATTTCATTGGGATTTGAATGCATAACATGTAATAATTATGCATCATCAAATCCTTTATAATTTGGATTTTTTTTTAAAAAGTATATGAAATATGTACAGATAAAATTAGCAAGTAAAAACCCTGATTTTATCTTGCAATTTAAAATATTTTTATAGACAATTTATATACACTTAATGGTTTGGTTTTAGGTATCTAAGTTGGCTCAATTATTCCTCTCAAATTTACCCCATTTCAAGGGAGGCTTTGCATATCACTCTCAAATTTACCCCACTATTTCAAGGGAGGCTTTGCATATCACTAAACCTGTCCCACCACCATCTATTTTATGGGAAACTTTTCTTGCTTTTAGTCTTCAAGAACAAGAAAGTTTACCTGATAGCATATATGACAAGGCTTCACCTAAGGAAAGAGCTATTGTAGGATGAATGATCTTGGGCTTTACCATTTTGATTTGTAAAATAATTTGATTCTCCCTTCCTTTGTTCCATATATAGAGTTGAGCTTACAGATGAATGATCATTCTCCCGTAGTCTATTATTTTTCACACCAACTTCTATAATTTCTTCTTTTTCTTTTATAGTTCCAATTGATTTGTATATTGGCTTAGGGAATGAGCTGAATGATACATAAACATGATTGAGGGATTGCATGGTAAGATGAATTCAGAAACATAAAATGAGAATCTCTCCCTCTCTCTCCATTGAATCCCTAAATTAATTAATATCTTCTTAATAGTTTCTTTTTTAATTGTGTTTTGATCATTTACATTTACCACTTTTCCATTGCCCTACCAATTGACCTCATGTACTACACAAATGTATGCCCAAAAAAATACCAAAAAATTTCCTAATTGAACTTCCACACCTCTTCGACATACCCATTACTGCAGTGCAATTGGTGGATTCTTGGATTTAATAATGGAATAACTACAAGCTCTTCTCCCTCGAAATCCAATTGCTAGTTTATTTGAAACTATAGATTGCGGAAGATTAATCCTTTGTTTGAACGTGTCACCGAGGTTGGAACAGATTATAGACAAGACCCTACGATTATCCTTGTTATTTGATACGCACTTGCCAGTTTGGGAATTCTTTTTTAGAAACAACTTTGTCTTCTTTCTAAGATTAATCTCTGCTTTGCTTCACCGTTGGTGAATAAGAGATTATAAAAAGGATAGATGTGTGCATTGTAGACATACAGATTGAAGGTTATTGCAGGAAAGGACACAGGATCAAAGAGAGGTTGCAGTGAACAGAAGAAGGAGTTGAATATTATCCAAGTTTGCAGTTTCGTTGTGGATGCCAAGTTCTGGCAGTTATTGTAAATTTCTTCTTTTCTACTTTAATAAAATCTCTCTCTTTGAATGTTGGTTTTTCCCTAGAGTTAGGGGTTTTCCAGGGTAAATCATTGTGTCAAAGTGTGATTGGTTTTCTCTGCATTCAGTATTTTAGTGAATGGTGTTGTGCATGCTTTAGTTCATTGTTTCAGTCATTTGATTTCTGTTATTCAAATTTTTGAGAATAAACAATAGTGAATTTATTGCTGGGTTTCACAACGCCAATAAGGGAGATGTATTTTTCACATGGTATCAGAGCTAAAATCTGAAAGAGAAAACTAGGGTTTAATCACACCACTGCAAGTTTCAATTTTCTTTTTGTGTTCAGGGGTTTCAGCAATGGCAGCAACCGGATTAAGAGATTCAGACAGACTTGAGGGGGCTTCAAACTTTGGCGTGTGGAAAGCAAGAATTCTTCTGTTACTAGAGGAGAATGGTCTGAAGGAATATGCAACCACTACCATTTATGTTCTGACAGATGCTACGCTATTGGCAACCTACCAGAAAGAAGATGCCAAAGCTAGTGCATTGTTATGGATGGGGTCAAGGATCACCTTGTTCCTCATATTGCAGATTTAGACACCTGCAAAAAGATGTATGATGCCATACTCAACCTATACCAGAGTTCAAATTTGAACAGGCAGCTGATTCTCAGGGATAAGCTGAGAAACACCAGGATGAAGAAAGGGGAGAGCGTTGTGGACTACCTTACCAGGATCAGAACAGTAAAAGATGAGCTAGTAACTACCGGGGTAGCAATACTAGATGATGAGGTTGTCAGGATTGCATTGGCAGGATTCACAAAAGATTGGGACATCTTTGTCAAAGTTGTATCCGGACGGCAAGATATGCCTGATTGGGATCGTTTGTGGACTGATTTCACTCAAGAAGAATTTTGAATGAGTTATGTTAATGGAGATAGGAGCAGTGGTCGTAAAGGTGAGGTGGAAGAGAATGTTGCTCTTGCCAGCAAAGGCAAAGCTAAGAAAGGCTCAAGCAGTGAGTCTACCTCAAAAGGAGACAAGAAGAAAAAGAAAGACTTGAGTAAAATTAAATGTTATGGTTGTGATCAGCTAGGACATTATGTTAGTCAATGTTTGAATCGGAAGAAAGGAGACAATAAGAAGAAGCAAATAGCAGCTTCAGCGGATGTTGATGAGCTATCCTCTAGACTAGAATATGAGTTCGCTCTTCTAAACTGCTTATCTAGCTCGAGCACTATAGGGGTCTGGTATATTGACAGTGGTGTGTCATGCCATATGACAGGAGTTAGAGAAAACTTCTCCAACTACAAAGCAGAAGAAATAGGCTTCCAAATAAATATGGGAAACAAGTCCACATGCACTCCAGTTGGGAGAGGGACTGTTTCATTTCAGACGGAGTCAAGCAGTGATATTAAGATCATAGATGTATTGCATGTGCCAGGGATGTACATGAATTTGATTTTAGTATCTGCCCTTGAAGACAAAGGGTACAGCGTACTCTTTCAAGGACAGAAAGTGTATTTAAAACACAAGGACTGGAAGAAGGTAAAGCAGATTGGAGTTAGAAGTGACAATTTATACATATTGCAATTTGAAACTCCAAAGGCACTAGTGAGTAGTAATAGCAGCAGGGAAATAGGAGAGCTATGGCATAGATGGATGGGACATATACACCATGGGGCATTGAAATTGCTCAGAGAAACCGTGATAGGAATTCCAAAGTTGAGTGCAGAGCACAGTGATGCATGTAAAGGGTGTGCACTCAGGAAATTTTCAAAGGCAGCCTTCCCTAGAAGTGACAATAGAAGTACAGGTGTTCTTGACTTGATACATTCTGATATTTGTGGTCCCATGTCTACTCAGTCTTTGAGAGGTTATGAGTATTACGTAACCTTCATTGATGATTTCTCTAGGAAGACCTGGATATATTTCTTGAAGGCCAAAGATGAGGTCTTCAGTCGCTTCCAAGAATTCAAAGCTCTTGTGGAGAATATGACAGGCAGGAAGATCAAGGTTCTTCGGATAGACAACGGGGGTGAGTATAAAAGCAAAGTCTTCCAGGAGTTATGTACCAAAGAAGGAATCAAGAGAGAGTGGACTGTTCCCTACAACCCACAACAAAACGGGGTTGCTGAGCGTAAGAACAGGGCAATTGTTGAAGCTGCCAGGGCCATGCTGTTTGATCAGGATCTTCCTAAGTATCTTTGGGCAGAGGCTTGCAGCACAGCAGTCTATATTCAGAATAGAGTACCTCATAAGATTTTGGGAAAAATGACACCAGAAGAAGCTTTTATAGGGAAGAAGCCTAAGGTCGGGCATTTTAGGATCTTTGGCAGTATAGCATACTGTCACGTACCATCAGAAAAAAGAACCAAGTTAGATTCAACTGCAGAGAAAGGTTTCTTTGTTGGATACAGTGAAACCTCCAAGGCATACATGATCTTTATTCCAGGGACGAGGAGGATCATAGTGAGACATGATGTGAAGTTTCTGGAGGAGAAAGCCTTTAGAAAATCTCAGGATTTGCCAGCAGTTGAACAGAGTCAGCAGATTGAAGCTCCAAAAGTGGATCAAGAGTCTTAGGTACAGGGCACTGTGGCAGGAACAAATACAGATACAGGTACCTTGGGTGAGTTGAATCCATAGGATTAGGAGCAGCAGAATAAGGAACAACAAGCTCCATCTATTGGTGTATCTCCTACTGGCGGGAGAAGGATTAGTCGAGTGGAAACTCAGATTGCGCAAGATGCTTAGGAGTTTATGGGAGCTCCTAGAACGAGTGGCAGGGAGAGGAGACCACCGGCTAAATATTCAAATTATGTGGCATTAATAAGCAAGCTCATTGACAGTGAGCCTTCCAGTTATCAGGATGCTGCACAGCAGCAAGTTTGGCAGGATGCTATGGTGGAGGAATACAACTCCATCATGAAGAGCGATGTTTGGGAGGTAGTGCCAAGGCCTATAGATAAGGCAGTGGTTGGTTCTCGCTAGATCTATAAGATCAAGCATGCTGCAGATGGTAGCATAGAGAAATACAAAGCCAGGTTCGTGGCCAAGGGGTTCTCTCAGAAGGAGGGAATAGACTATGACGAGACATTTGCTCCAGTGGCCAGATATACCTCCATACGAGCTGTGATCTCATTAGCAGCACAAATGGGATGGTAGATCCATTAGATGGACGTCAAGACGGTTTTCCTAAATAGAATCATAGAGGAAGAGGTGTACATCGAACAGCCAGAAGGTTTTGTGGCGCATGGGAGTGACTCTCATGTTTGTAGGTTAAAGAAAGTACTATACGGACTTAAGCAAGCACCTAGAGCGTGGTATGAGCACATAGATAGCTACTTGCAGAGCATGGGATTCGTGAAGAGTGAGGCGAACTCCAACCTTTACTATCTCATGATGGGGGGTGAACCACTCATCCTAGTTTTGTATGTGGATGATTTATTTATGACTGGTTCACCGAGGCTCATAGAGGATTGCAAGAGGGACCTAGCAGCAGAGTTCGAGATGAAGGATTTGGGGTTGATGCACTATTTTCTGGGACTAGAGGTGTGGCAGACAGGGGGAGAGATTTTCCTTGGTCAAGGGAAATATGCTATGGAAATCTTGAAGCGATTCAGAATGTTGGACTGTAGACCCATGTCTACACCAATGGTTACAAATTGGCAGAAAATCAATGCATCAAAGCAGGAGGCAGTAGACCCCACCTTGTATAGACAGCTTATTGGGTCATTGATGTATCTGGTCAATACAAGACCAAACATTTGTTTTGCAGTCAACTCTCTTAGTCAGTTCATGGTAGAACCAAAGAGAATACATTGGACAACAACAAAGCATGTGCTGAGGTATCTACGTGGTACAGTTGAGCATGGGTTGAGATATACTCGGGGTGATGGTGTCAAGTTGATTGGCTACACTGATGCAGACTGGGCTGGTAATGCAGTAGACAGGAAAAGCACTTCGGGGTGTTGTTTCAGCATGGGATCAGGGGTTGTCTCTTGGTATAGCAGGAAACAAAAGTCTGTTGCACTAAGCTCTACAGAAGCAGAGTACATGGCAGCAAGCATGGCAACATGTGAGGCCATATGGCTTCGGAAGCTGTTAGTAGCATTGTTTGGTCAGGAACTAGAATCGACCATCATTCACTGTGATAATCAGAGTTGCATAAAACTCTCTGAGAATCCTGTGTTTCATGATAGGTCAAAGCATATTGACATTAGATATCACTTTATCGGGGATTGTGTAAAGCGTGGATTAGTTCGACTACAGTATATATCTACAGATGAGCAGGTTGCAGACATCTTAACAAAGGCCTTGATGAAAAGCAAGTTTGTCTTCTTCAGGGACAAGTTAGGTGTAGTAGAGAACACCTTCCTCGCTAAGAGGAGTGTTGAAAGTGTAGCTCGGAAGATAAATCTTCCAGCCTGGAACCGTGTCACCCAGGCTGGATAGATTAGATAAACTTTCCTTCGAAGCTCTTTTATATGTTTTATCTCTTTTACAATAATTTGTCAATTTAAATTCTTTTAGAAATAAACTGTCCTTTCGGCGATTAATCTCTACTTTGCTTCACCTTTGGTGAATAAGAGATTATAAAAAGGATAGATGTGTGCATTGTAGACATATAGATTGAGGGTTATTGCAGGAAAGGACACAGGATCAAAGAGAGGTTGCAGTGAACAGAAGAAGGAGTTGAATATTATCCAAGTTTGTAGTTTCGTTGTGGATGCCAAGTTTTGGCAGTTATTGTAAATTTCTTCTTTTCTGCTTTAATAAAATCTCTCTTTGAATGCTAGTTTTTCCCCAGAGTTAGAGGTTTTCTAGGGTAAATCATTGTGTCAAAGTGTGATTGGTTTTCTCTGCATTCAGTATTTTAGTTAATGGTGTTGTGCATGCTTTAGTTCATTGTTTCAGTCATTTGATTTCTGTTATTCGAATTTTTGAGAATAAACAATAGTCAATTTATTGATGGGTTTCACAATGCCAAT
>VDFB02177164.1:0-27072 GCA_007258455.2 Sequoia sempervirens | reverse complement strand
TTAATATTATAATATATAATATATTATAACAATATAATGTATATAAATATAATATAATAATATATATTTATTAATATATATAATATATTTATTTTTATATGATTTCATTAGAAGTAGTGGATGGATATCTATTACAAATGGATATCCATTTGAAATAGATATATGTTTAGCTCTAGTTCTTAACATGACAACATGTACTTTTCGCCCAACCATAGTAAAAAATTAGTGGAATTTCACATTTTAGACAAATGAAAAACACCTTTTTGTCATATCACCACTTTTTGAAACCCCATGATCCTACACACACCCATTATCTTCTATAATATTATTTGCACATCTATATACAATATGAACAATGATAACCACCTACATTGAATTATAAGACTAAGATTGAGTTTCCTCTTGTGGAGCAAGAGTTAATTTTTTTGCAAAGTCAACCACTAATAGCATATTCCTATTGAAAATATGTTTTTGCATGTGCAAAATTATCCATCAATCCATCAATCCATCAAGCATATTGGGAGTGTTTCACATATTTGGATACAATCTTGTCCTTAAATTCTTTGATGAATGCATACACACTATTTTTTTCTATGACTAACAACGCTTTCCGATTTTTCCATCGTTTCAATAATATTCAATATTCTTTAATATTTTCATATCCATTTTTGTCCAAAATCATGTGAATACTTTCATGCATATGTTCTCTTAACAATGAAAGGTTTTCACATCTATTGCATTGTCCAAAAATACATGCTTTTGAATAAATAGGTATCCATTAGATGTTTCACAAAAAAAACTTGCTATAAACTCCTTGATTGTTTGAGGTGGCATATTAATATAATATTTTTGCATGATTTGGTTAGTATGCATTTGAAGTTATATATATATCAAAAACATCATAATAACAATATAACTATACATGAGTTTTACAAAAACAAGTGATCCCTTGTTTCTTAATTTTTACATACCAATGTTTACATTTTTCAAATGATTTTTGACTTATGGCAATATGTAGTAACACTAAATCATTTAATTTTTTTTATATAATTCAATTTGAGTCATGCCTAATAGATGTTTTGGATCTAAGGATCACAAATTTTTGACCCCACTCTTAAATTTAAAACATATCTAATATTAGATGATGCCCTTGTATTATCATGCCAATATTTTTCAATTAATTTTTTTATTTCATTATTCAATTTCATGTCAAACCAAGTGGTAATCTACCACTAAAACTCCCACATTGGTTAATTGGGTCATTTTCAATACATTGTCTTCTTTTCCACTCTTCTCAAATTTTCAGGATTTACATTTAGAAATTCACTAGTCTTGCTTATAATTCTTTTATTTGAAATTGATTTATTAATTAAAAAAGTTGTTATAGCTCATTGTGTCACATTCCTATATTTAGACTAACTCTTTTTTCCAATAGAATCAATATTATTAGCAACAATAGATATAACTTGTTTCATTTATTCATCTTTCTTTTTAGGTTTAAAATGTCTAATTTTTACCTTTTTTGCATTTTCCTCATATTCATCAACTACATTATGAGTTGACATAGAAATCCTATATTTATATATAAAAATAGTTTATAAAATATATTTGCATGGGTTCTCATTTGTCTCCAAAAATATTACCAAGAAGATTAGCCAACACATTTCTTTCAATTTTAAAAATAACATTTTCATTTTCATTCATACAGGGGATTTCATTATCATTTTGTGTTTCCATATTTTTAGTAGTGGCATTGATCTCATTATTGGTATATCCAGCTTCATTTAAATAACTAATATCAATATCATCAAAAATATGGGTTTGAAGACATACTTGGATTTGTTTCTATAGTCACATTTTTCATATTGTTGAACTCTTCCACATTCACCATTTCCACATTTGCATCATGTTCATTCATCCCATCATTGATGGTTTCTTGAAAGTTCTTCTCGTCAATACTCATCGAACTAGATTATTTAATATTCTTCATTTCTCAAATCTTTATTCTTTTATTTCTTTATCATTTTTCCTCTCTATTTGCTTCAATTTCTTCAAGTGTCATGAGCCTCCTTTGTTTTTCTTTTTTGATGTTGTTTTGATCATGATTGCCAAACCCTCTTAATAAAAATAAAGAATGTTATTTAATTTAATTTTAAATTGATACCTATTTAAATTTTTTAAAGTGCAAATAGATGTAGATGTTTTGTTCCATATATTATGAAGTATGAATAGATATAAATAACAAAAACCCTCTTACTTGACTCCTCTTGAAAATGGTTCATGTACTTGATTTCACTTCAAAATAGTTCATTGATTGAATCCTTTTAAAAACCAAACATACTATTACATGTCAAGAGATTGTACAAGACACATGTAAATAAAAATACAAAAATCATTGATGTTGGACCATATATATAAAATACAAAGTTGCAAAGATGTAGTGGTGATATGTTTTATGTAATGCCCCACCAAGAAACCCAAAAGGACAAAACACAAACATGAAAAAATAACAGAACAATTTTTTTTATAAGAAATAACAATGAACTACATAATATAACATAACATACAATCTAATCCTAAGTCCTCTAAGGTTCCATGACTATGTTCTAACATATCAATTAATCAAGAACTAGGATCATTTCATTAATCATGATGTATCTAACAATCAAGAGTTCATTTTAATCGCCACATTAAATGATTTTACATTATATAATTCCATAGCATGCCATCAGATAAATAACATTAAAAATCATTTATAAATAACTAACAAATACATATATAAATTCCATTACATGAGAATACATCATAATCTGTTACATCATTACATTATTTACAATAATGCTTCCTTGAGTACAAGTGAGAAGAATATATCAAATTACAATAAATGGTACAACTAATATACAAGTTTAGTACATATACATAAAAAATTGTCTTCTCAAGCTAGAACATGAACCAAAATTCGTTACACATGATACAAACTCCACACACTCAAACAAGTAGCAAGGAAACCCAATGGAGGAAAAATTGCCAACCTCCCAACCATGTGGAACCCTAAGGTCCACCCCCCATGCTAGGAGATAACATAAGGTCTCACAACAAGCAAACAATCAAGAAAACAAGCTAACATAAACAAGGTTGAACATGGCTCCAACACAACACTACAACAACAAGAAGATCACATAGACACATATATCGCTTTCAGAGGCATTCACACAAAAGAAAGGGAAAACATAACTAGGGAATGCTAGAATGCAATAGGGAAGAGTGTCATTGCATGATCCTGGCATGGGTTATCCTGACAATCGCTCACTAGACACTGGCCCCCATCTATGGTTATCCTAATAGTCTCTCACTAGACACCGGCCCCATAGGGTGACACATGTGGAACCGACATTCCTTTCATGAGGACAAGGAAGTTGATCTTTCCAACCAGGCCTTCTCAACCCATCCTTAGCCTAAATGAGCACTATAGGCATGGTTGAGGCATCCAATTATCTTGTTTAGTGTGAGATCTACCCATCCCCCCTAATTCATTTTAGGTTATCATTGTATTAAGAAACTCCCAAATGGGTCATCCTAGACACCACTTTAGGTCCTGACTCCCATTGAGAGTCACTCCCCCTACTTGCAACTAGTAGACCCTATACAACAAGCAAGGTAAAAACCATCTTGCACACTTAGCAAAATCACATGAATCTCACACACACATCAAGGCATTGGCCATCTCGCTCACATATCCCAATAACAAGAATGTATACCTAGTGCAAGGCATAGACCCTCTTGCACACATCACAAACATAACCAAACCACTTCCAAAATAAAATAATCATAAAGATCATACATACAATTATACCTCCACCTAGGCCTCTAGAAACCAACGTACTAAGCAAATTTCCCAATGGAACGGAAACTTACACAAACTTTACACAAATGACACCCAACCTTCAACATTTACATAAACACTTAATCCATTATTTAAGACACACATTGTCACATTAAAATCATGAAGACAAGCATTATTTCAACTTTCTCAAACTTAACCATTCAGTTTGGTTGATAAACAGGTTACAAAATAGCTATATCATTAATGACAACCATAGTAGTAATATTTTAAAATAATTATTTCCCATAGCAAATCTATTATTCAACAATTGTTCAAAGAGCTAATTTAGGGTTAGATATATTCTCACTAACTAATACTGAATTTCCCTCGAGCAAAGCTAAAATAATATTAATATTAGATACATACACAACACCATATAATAATACTAATTCCCAAACAATATATAGACGAGGAAATTTTACCAAGGTAGAAGTTTCCCCCCCCCCAATCTATCCAATAGTTAAAGTGAAAGAAGATTTATAACACGAAACTAAACAGCTAAAGTATTTTCTTCTTTTCATAAAATTATTAAATAAATATTTTCAAATATATTCACCATATATTATATATTTTATTTCATAATCTTGAAGGAAATTTAATGAAGCTAAGCTCGTCTATTCAATTTTTACTTTTATTTTCGCATACAAGTTAAAAGTAAGTATGTGAGTTTAAGAATTTAAATTCATTTCTTGAACATGTCAACTAAATGATATTCTAATTAACATAAAACCCAAAATTAATAGCAAGTCTACAAGAGAATAAAGTAAGGTTACGAATTCCACTAGAAGGTTGTCCTATAATTCTCTTTTTAGAAACAATCCTTAAGATCTTTAATCATTACAATCAACTATTTGAGCATACCATGATTAGTTCTCTATTAATCATAAATGTACAAGACTCTTTGGGAGAGAAGAAACATTCCTAAATTAGAACATTTAAGAACTCATCCATTAATTAAAATTTCACATATACCATACAAAACTAATTTAAGCACCCAAATTTAACTTCTACTTATAATCACATACCAAAATATCAAACTTAAGGAACAAATCAACGATATAACTGGAAGGAGGACTCGATACACATTTATTCCTATTCCCAAAAGGCTTGATTACCAGTTGTACTAATATAGCTTCACACTTATAATAATTCCTAAACTTATCTACTTTCTAAAGATGATTTTTTTTTTCCAAACTATCACTATGGATCTGGAATTACCCTTTTCCACAAAAAGGAATAGATAAACTTAGTATCAAGATATACATGATTTAATAAAATGTCATAATATAAATAAATAAATAACAATTTTCTACAACTTCTCTTAATTTTATCCTAATATTTTGTTAGTTTAGTTGCATGAACCGTCCTTATTGATAATATTAGTCTAATTCCTATTACATAAACAAGTAGTAACGACTCAAGCATGTAATTCATACCTTGACCCTTTATATTCCACGACTATTTTTATCATAAGGGAGTAAGAGAGAAATAAATACACATAACCATAATCTAAGGATACCCAACAATAATACTTGTAATATATAAGGAAAACCTACCCTTAACTTCAGGAGCATCCTCTATCCTAGCAACAGTTAGAAGATTTGACCATAGGAAAATATTAAAGGTGTGTATATATAGATCATACAAGCACGCATACAAGCATGACAAAAGATCAATAACGACTACCTAAATTTAAAAAATCTATAATGAAATTTCCTTTTACTTTATATGCAGATCATCCTTTTTATTGCACGGTGAGATTTATATGCATTGGATTTACAAAATTTGGATTGAATACTAACAAAAATATGAGCAGCGATACACCACCAAAGACACGGATTGTTTTAATAAAGATATATCATTTAATGGAGAAGATTCTTATCAAATGTTGTAGTTGCATGTGCCCTCGAAGTCATGTACATAGCTTAGGGAAGAAAAACAATTTAAGAACACATCAACTATTTGATAGAGTGCCTTAGAGAAATGTTGTCTCATGGTTGTCATGATCGCAAGATATGTACAAAATAATTTTTTATGAGGGAACTTTCAAAATCTTCAATTTAATGAAGCACTATGGAACACATTGTAACATTGTAAGCTCTTTCCAAGTCTAGTTTTAACCAAGTAGGAGCAATAGGAATAGTGGCTACCTGGGCTAAAGAAGAAGCAACAGTAGTGGAAGACAGAGGTTGTAACAATGTAAGTCCCGGTTGAGAATCAACTTCCTGCCCATTTTGCTGATCACTTTGTTCCTTTTCTCGTGCTAACCTTTTTGCTTCCTCTTTATCCTTCTGCTCTTGCAGCCTTTTAGCCTCCAGCTCCTACTTTAAACATTCCTCTTCCATTTTCTTTTTCTCTAACATTTGATCTCGCTGCTTCTTCAGCTCTTCAACATAGTCCCATGCCTCCTTGGACTTCTATTCATATTCATCAATCTCAGCAGCCTCTCTTTCCCTTTTCAAACATTCTTTCTCTTCCCTTTTTCTATAGGCCTCTTCTTGTGCCTTGAGCTTAGCTTCAATAGCTTCTTTTTCTCTTCTTTGCTAGGCATTTTCCTCTTCAAGGTTATGAATCTTCTGCTGCATCATCAACTTATCTCTCTCTTCTTGTATCTTGAGCTCCTACTCCTTTTGTTGTTGTTGTTGAGCTAATTCATCGGCCTTGACCTTATCTTCCAACTCCTTCTACTTGATTTCCAATTTAGATTGTGCCTTGGCCTCCTCTTGTTGCTTAGTTGATGCCTGAGCTTGTGCCTTGGCATTAGCTTCTCTTTTTGCATCTTCAAAGAGTTTCCACTGATCTCCCTCAGTCAATATGTGCTCGGTCCCTACATCATCTGTCATATCAAAAGATGTTAATGCATGATGCTCTTTATCAGATGGAGTCTTTTTTGAATTTGTTTCTACATTATGTATCTCAATCTCATCCTCCATTTGCTTTAAGACCTTTGCTTCATCATGGAGGGCTCCCTTTGGTGATTCTTGACCTAATTCTTGTATATCAGAGGGCTAAATAGATACCTCCCCTGCAGCAGATGTAGAAGCCCCCACCTCCGCAATTGTTTCATCTTCTTGCACCTCTGGAAGGTCTTGAGGAACCACCTCCTCTTGTGTATTAGAAGGCATAAACTCTAAGGGTTCCTTAGGTTCCATCCTTCTCTTTGCCCTTTTATATCCTTGGGTGGTACCTACAACTTTCCTCTTCTTAGATGATTGAGCCTCGGCCTGATTAACCCTCAAACTCACCCAGTGAATACTTCTATCTAGCACCAGTCTTGCAATCTGCTTTATGTCAATTGTCTCCTCAACATTCCAATCTATTGGATCAAGATCTTTAGTACCAATCTTGTTTGCATCATACCCGAGATCCAAAACTATCCCATCATCAAACAACGTTTCTGGAATGTCTTCTTTTATCCCAAACTCAACCATAAGTGGGATAGGTATCCTTTCATAATTCTTTTTCCTAAGGTCATATTCATCGTGCAAATCCTCCCAAAAATCCTCCAATAGATTAAAGTGCTTATCGAAGACACTAGGAAGCAAAGCCCTCAACTTGTGCTTGGGAACATAGTACTTCTTACTTGATTGTACAAGACCTAGTTTTGGAAATAGCGTGTCAAGTGAACAAGCAAGGTAAAAACCATCTTGCACACTTAGCGAAATCACATGAATCTCACACACACAGCAAGGCATTGACCATCTCGCTCACATATCTCAATAACAAGAATGTATACCCATTGCAAGGCATAGACCCTCTTGCAAACATAACAAACATAAGCAAAACAATTCCAACATAAAATAATCATAAAGATCATGTACATACAATTATACCCCCACCTAGGCCTCTAGAAACCAACGTACTAAGCAAATTTCTGAATGGAAGAAAAACTTACACAAAATTTCAACATTTACATAAAAACTTAATCCATTATTCAAGACACACACTATCACATTAAAATCATGAAGACAAGCATTATTTCAACTTTCTCAAACTCAACCATTCAGTTCGGTTGATAAATAGCTTACAAAATAGCTATATCATTAATAACATAACCATAGTAGCAATATTTTAAATTAATTATTTCCCATAGCAAATATATTATTCAACAATTGTTCAAAGGGATAATTTAGGGTTAGATATATTCTCACTAACTGATATTGAATTTCCCCCAAGCAAAGCTAAAATAATATTAATATCAGATATATACACAACACCATATAATAATACTAATTCCCAAACAATATATAGACAACGAAAGTTTACCAAGGTAGAAGTCCCCCCCCCCAATCTATCCAATAGTTAAAGTGAAAGAAGATTTATAACACAAAACTAAACAGATAAAGTATTTTCCTCTTTTCATAAAATTATTAAATAAATATTTTCAATTCTATTCACCATATATTATATATTTTATTTCATAATCTTGAAGGAAATTTAATGAAGGTAAGCGTCTATTCGATTTTTACTTTTATTTTCGCATACAAGTTAAAAGTAAGTATGTGAGCTTAAGAATTTAAATTCATTTCAATGCGTCAACTAAATGATATTCTAATTAAAACATAAAATCCAAAATTAATAACAAATTTACAAGAGAATAAAGTAAGGTTATCAATTCCACTAGAAGGTTGTCCTATAAATATCTTTTTAGAAACAATCCTTAAGATCCTTAATCATTACAATCACCTATTTGAGCATACCAAGATTAGTTCTCAATTAATCATAAACGTACAAGACTCTTTGGGAGAGAAGAAACATTCCTAAATTAGAACATTTAAGAACTCATCCATTAATTAACATTTCACATATACCATAAAGAACAACTAGTTTAAACACCCAAATTTAACTTCTACTTATAATCGCATACCAAAATATCAAACTTAAGGAACAACTCAATGATATAACTGGAAGGAGGACTCGATACACATTGATTCCTATTCCCAAAATACTTGATTACTGCTTGTACTAATATAGCTTCACACTTATAATATTTCCTAAACTTATCTATTTTCTAAAGACAATTCTTTTTTTCCCCAAACTATCACTATGGATCTAGAATTACCCTTTTCCACAAAAAGAAATATATAAACTTAGTGTCAAGATATATGTGATTTAATAAAATGTCATACTATAAATAAGTAAATAACAATTTTCTACAACTTCTCTTAATTTTATCCTAATATTTTGTTAGTTTAGTTGCATGAACTGTCCTTATCGATAATATTAGTCTAATTCCTATTACATAAACAAGTAGTAATAGCTCAAGCATGTAATTCGTACCTTGATATTCCACTGACTACTTTTATCTTAAGGGGGTAAGAGAGAAATAAATACACATAACCATAATTTGAGGATACCCAACTATAATACTTGTTTAATATATAAGGAAAACCTACCCATAGCTTCAGGAGAATACCCTGTCCTAGCAACAGTTAGAAGATCTAACCATAGGAAAATACTGTATGTTCATCGATTAACAACTTACAGCATAGTAAATACTGAATGCTAAACATAATATACAGCCATCGACAAGGTTTATAAGTGCTCATACAAGCAGTAAAAATTTGCATTATCCAAAGTCGATTCCCAAACCAAATTCATCGAATTACATACAGTGAAAATGCCCAACACAATGCAAATTTAGCGAAATATAAGTTATCGATATCGCACAAGATATGCTCATCGACTAACATCGAACAAAACCTTCATTGTAAATCGAAACCTACAGCAAAGAATATGAAGTGTAGGAAAGAGAGGTGAACATACAGACTCAGATAAGTACGACGCAGGTGATAAGTTACATAGGCAGCATCAAATGTTAAGCATACTGCAAATACAATACATAGTATTCGCACCATTGATCTAATCTGTACCCATCAAGTAAAATTGTGATACTCAAAAGCATCAAAGTAAATAAAATAGTGACAAGAACCATATGTGCTACATGCAGCATCAAGCACAACAAAGGAATATAAAATGCAATTTATGAAAGGGAATCGCCATACAAGAGCCGAATAACAATGCAAACATGACCATCGAATTGTCCAAACGTAATATGGTATTAATGAAATAAAATCGCAATACCAGATATCAGATTCAAACATAGAAATAAACATTGAAAGGAATCGATATACTCAGCAATGCATAAAAATGTAGGGCATAAACATCGTTATACATGGTATTCAAGAAGACACTAAATCCGCAAACACATTTAGTCATTCAAGCACTCATTTTCAACAGAAAAAAGAGGAAGAATTGTCTTGCATTAATCGAAAAAACAATTAAGAACAAAAAAAAAAGCCAACCTGGATGGCTGGGATAGGAATCTGATACCAAGATCAATCTTCTCTAGCAACAACTTCTTTGAAATCCCCAATTCCCACAAAATTCATAGCATAAGAAATTTTCTTGCAGACAACATTTTCTTCCCGGAAACAAAAATCCATAATCCTCCAAATCTCTCGAAAAGATAATTATTTACAAAAAGGAAGGTTGCTTGATTTCGAAAACATTAAGTCCAATAAAATCTCTAGAATCCCAAAAAAAAACATCAAGTTTCCTTATCAGCAATCTATTTGAAGTTATGCATGTGTAGCATAGAAAAATTTTCTATCTTTTTAATTATTTTTACTATTTATCCATTAACACATTTCATTATAATTCAATTCTATTTTATTTTATTTAATATTAGTTTGCACTTTTAAATTTATTATAAACCATAAGCATTAATTTATATTTAATTATCAAAGTGCCTTTTTAACTAATAATTTGTTCTAATGCATTAATTAACCAAAACAACATTTATCAACCAAATTTAAACTAAACAAACCAAATATCAACAAAAATTACCTAAACCATAACTAGGGTTGAAAAGCAAGACCAACTGACCATAGACATTTGACAATGTTGACGAGGTAATGGACTGGATACTCATCCTCTTTGAGGATGATGGCTAGGGTAGGGGACCAAATGCTATCTCCATTCAATAATTTCATTGGGTTTAAGGCATGCTCAAACCTTCCAATTCAAGTGGAGTTGATGCCTAGAACCTGCAACCTGCAACACACAAAACGGTTGAGCATATACATAATCATACAGTCAAGCACACATTAAAAGGAAATCACAGCGTAGCAAGATACTCACAAGTGAGTAATGCGATGTCCCTTTCACCAAAACACATCAGTACGAACAACACTCAATAACCAATGATAAGAATAATCACAAGATAACTATATAATAATCCATAAATTCATACTATACGACATCAATTGCTTAACATCATTAGCACATACCTTAAATATCCTTATTATTTTACCTTCATCTCCAAGTTATGAAGCCAAACTACCTGCACATCCACAGTGGGAATGGAGGGGCACTACATTTTACTTAAAATGGAAAATTATGAATATATTAGAAATGGATACCCATTTTGAAACAGGTACTCATTCTATTTTCAAAATGAGTACCCACTTTAAAATGGGTACTCATGTAGGAATACTCATTATCACTAAGAGGGGGGGTGAATCAGTGATGTACAAAAACAAAGTAATTAAACAACTTTAAACATTTAATAAGTACAAACTTCAATGGAACCACATAAACATCGCCATGACACAAGATTTATAAGTGGACAACCATAGAAAGGGAAAAACCACTGTGTGATTTGGACCAATCCAAACCTCACAATTTTTTCACCATTAGGTCTCACTAACCAAAATCTCACTTATTACAATAGAGCACCAACTCCACCATTAGGTCTCATTGGTTACAAACAAAAGGAACACCAATTCCCTACACAAGAAGCACCAACTTCAAGTCCTTCAGAAGCACCAACTCCAAGAAATTTTAGGAGCACCAACTCCAAAAGTCAACTTCAATACAAATAAATACAAAAATTGAGAGTACTACTCTATTTACAATATGTTCCAAACCATTAATATCCCTTGTTTTACAAACAAAAAAACAACACTTAACCCTGCATGTACATGGATAATCACTTCTTTTACCAGATTATTCTTATTTAAATAATTACAAAAAAGGTTTAGACTAAAATACATTTGGAAAAGAAACTCACTGACTATACACGTCTTGACTATAACATTCTTTGAATGATCAAATAGATAGCACAAAAAGGACTTCATGTTATATAGATATTGCTAGACTTCAATCACGACATCTTCACATCCAAATCATACACACACTATCCTTCCTTCAACTCAAACTCCATTCACCTATGATCACTCTCAAATCACACAAAACTGTGCAGAGAGATACATCTCAAGGGTCTCTGTTATATAGAGGCAAGTACATAATCTTTTCATATACTATCATTCAATACTCCCTATCAGTGTTTAATCTAGACAAGAATCATGGTATCATCACCTTTAATAAAATTTCATTGAGCCCATATCTACAAGTGACATAAAATACTATCATGCAAGCAACATATAACATTGTCATTTAAATCTTCCTCACTATGCATTATCTTTACATAGTCACAAGATCAAGGTCTTCAAAAACATACTAACAAAACTTACACATGGATAAGAACCTTCTCAATAACCTAGAAATCCCCTCAAATTCATCACTTTTCCAAATCAGTTACTAAAAATTATAACTGAACCATGGGTAATGACATGCAGATACTCATCAAAGTAGCAGCCTCAAGAAGTAGTCATTTGAAGGTTTAAATGTAGGCCTTTGATCCTTACAGCCTGCCAAACCATCGATTAAATGATGGTCATCGATTCAACAATGAGCAGTAAATTTTAAGTTCTTAACTTGTCTAGAAGGTTAACTTAAAAGGAGGGGTTAGTTACCATACAAGGGTAACCCCCTTAAGTCTTCACTTAAGTGATTCTTAATCGAAGATACCAAGTCACCGAGCAAACATAACATAAAATAAAATTGTCATAAACTTTTCACAATGAACTTCATTTAGGGTTTTAGAACAAAATCTCAAACAATGAAAGAACCCTAATCAATTTCAAAACCTCTATGAACTTGAAACCATGTGATTGTTCTATGACCTCTAATATTCACCATATGCCTTTGATGTAAAATATTGTGCCTTTGGCATTGACAAAGAAGATAAGCTTTGATGAAGTATGAGCATTAAACCATGGAATGCATCAACACCATGATATATTCAACACCATGAGCACCATGAGGAGATGAATGAACAACAATTACTTCGCAACTCTTTGAATGATCTTTGTCTTGAAGCAACGTTGAATGATCAAGCAACTTTGTGATTGTGATACTTTTCCATCAACCTTTCACTTTTCCATCAACACCATTTTGACACTTTTCCATCAACCTTCCCTTTGCACCAACACCAAAAAAACATCATGGAAAGTTCCTTTTCACTTTGCATCAACCTTTGACATCAATGACAAACATCAACAACTGGTTCATGTTTTTTAGAATGCATACCCATTTTAAAGCAAGTACCCATTCCTAAAATTTTGAGTTGTTGACCTATACTTTTAGTTTTGTTTTAGGCTCAAGAAAGGCATGGTAACCTAATACTTAGCCTTAGACCTACAAGTACAAGGTCATGTTAGCAGCAAGAGAAAAAATGATTGGCGATATGGCTGATGACTTTGTTTTTAAAATATTTTTACATGAAATTAAAACCCGTTATAGATGACAATGTCTAGTTTTCAAATATGTAATTTTCTATATAATTGGATTTTTTCTATTCATTAATTAATTTATGAAGAAACTGGTCCTTAAAACTGAAATGTCAAATATTCATTTTTTTAATAATTTTTATTTTTTAAAGTTTTTTAAATATATGTCATCAATCTAGACACAATAAAAAAATATATTATGATTAGTTTTGTAGTGTCCCTCCAGTTGTTGCACTTTGATTTAGTTTGTTTATGTTCGGTTGATAGTTGCTTTAGTTGTTTTGATACTATGCTACTTTACTTCGGTTACGACACTGATACTATGTTGGTTTTATACTTTGTTGATGATACATTAGATACATTGTTGATCATTTGATTATGTTTGTGTGGTGACATTATGATAAACATTATGTGTGTTATGGTTTTATGTCATTTCGGAGCATGAGTGTGTTTATGATGATGTATTCGATGTTGTTTATGATATATTATTGTATGTTAGTCTTGGTGAAAGAGACAGTGTAGCATTACTCACTCATGAGTATCCTACTACACTACGATTGTCTTTCACAGTGTGATTGTCAATTTATGCAGATATGTTTGGCAGTGTTGTTTGATGCAGTTGCAGGTACTAGGCATCGACTCCACCTGCTTGTCAGGTTTGAGCATGTCATGACCCAATGGAAACATGTGGTTTTAGAGATAATGTTAGGTCCTTCTTTGGCCATCGTTCCTTTATAGGATGATTATCTGTGTTGTCACCCACCCATGCTATTGTCATTTTGGTCTGTTGTGTTGTTCATGTTTGTGTTATGTTTTGGTATCATTTAAGTAGTTAAAGGAATTAATTAAATAAATTATTTGATTTAGTATAATGTTATTTGAAATGGTAAATTAAAATATTTGTGTTTATGGTTTGATTTATTAAATTGAATAAAACAGGATATTTGTTTGAATGTAACTGTTGTTTTCAATGTGCAAATTTAAATAAATGGAAAATAGATATTTTGAAAGGGTTTGTTTTCAACATATTATGAATAAATATCTGAAATACAGACTTTGAGTTAGAAAATGTTATCTTGGGTAATTGTTTAATTAGAACTGATTGATCAAACTTAATTTGCATGCTTACAGTTAGTTAAATTTTGTGTTTACGAGTTAATTGGAAATGAATTAAAAAGCTTTGGTTTGTGCAAATATCATTCACAGCAATTTTTTGGGAAAAGTTTCTTTATAGTATTTTTGTTTTCAAAAGCTCTATGAAAAGGAATTTGAAAGAATTTTTGTGATTTGATTGTGGTTTGGGTATGAAGATTGTGATATTTAAAGTTAGTTGAAAATCCAGGATTCTTCTACTTTGAATCTCTGATTGAGCAAATGGGATTTAACAAGTTTCTTTCTTTTCTATTTGATTTTAAGTCTTAAAGATAAAATTTTTGAATGTTATGTTTGAAATTAGTTTTCATTAGAAAGATGGTTATGCTTGCCTATGGAAAAATAAATTCAACTAAACTTGCACATTCAACAAAGAAACAATTAGAATGAGTTTTCGAAATGTAAAGGAAAAACATAGCAAAACAATGATAAGGAAAATTTAGAGGAATATAGTTACTTTCTGCAATTTATTATATGATTTATATTATACATGAACTGTACTATTCTTCAAATTGGGAAAAGAATTTTCTTGAATCACTTTTCATGTTTTAATATGGTTTTGAAATTGAGATTTTATATTGCTATCCAACCAACGCCTTCCAATTGTGTATGTGCCAGTTTTGACTATTATTGTTTGTAATATGTGAAAAGTATTTAAATTTCATTTCTCTGTTAAAAACAATGCCCTCAATGGATTTTCCAATCTATGTGACCTCATATGTCTTTTATTTATTCTCCTATGTGTGCCCTCTGTAATCTAAAGTTTCCTGTTTATTTTAAGTAATTTTTTTTTTAATATCTTAAATTTGGAAAAAATGTAGATATGGATATGTGATGAAACGATAAACGAAATTCAAACTGATTTGGGTTTATGCATTCCTTGATTGTCTAGCATTTATAGCTACAAGATAATTCTTTCATTGTCTGTGTCAGGAGCTTTAAAAGATCAAAAGAAAACTAGTTTAGTCACTAAACAATTCTATTACTTGCTAAAGTTGAATGTTAATCCATTAAATAATATATATATATATATATATATATCTTTAACTACATTAATTCTTAAATAAATAAATAAATTGTTCAGTTATTTTGTTACTTTTTGTGTTTTTCTTTGGTTTCCTTGGCGGGGCATTACAAGTTTATCTCCAATTATTCTTGCCATACATGAGGGGTTTTTAGAAATAGCAATTAGGGCCAATAAAAAAAATTTAAAAAATATTTGTAAAAAATTATAAAAATATATCTTCATCAATCTTTAGTATGATATACATCTTTCCCAAAAGGAATTAGAGAAATATTTTTTATTTAGGTCAAATTATATTTATCGTACATGTATATGTTATGGTCCTAAAAAATGACTTTTAAAAGTTATTTTTGTATAAGTCTGTAAAAAATTAAGTTGCATCATTTAGGTATTAGAGTAAATTACATATTTGAAAATTAGGCTCAAAATCCTACATTTCATATTATTGGACTTTATTCCAACTATGACAACCCTTTTTTAGGAAAAAACTCATTTTTTGGCAAAAAAGTGGACCCAACTTTTTGCACTTACCCATTATATGATCAAGATCTATTTAAGTGTAGTAAGGAATCATTGTACATAGCAAAGTCACTATTTGAAGTCTCAACAATGGGAACACTAGTGGCTATATGCTCCCCTCCAATTCATTACATATAGAGTACACAAGGAATTGGAGAAGAGTACAAAATAAACATGATAATATAAATGTTGTAATTGAATATATGTGAAAATATGTAACAAATAAAATATATAGCATTGTGTGATAAGAAAATAATGAATATCAAAAGAATAATCATGTAGGTACATAGAGCATGTAAACATATGTCATAAAAAAAGGATCTATAGGTGCTCAGTCCTACAGAGGAGGTGCCCCAGGCACTTGTCCCTAAGGGAAGCTAGATGTGAAAGGCTCCACAAAGTTTGATAAGCCCTTATGGGTGCTCCATCCTGCAAGGCAAGCTCAAGGTCCACGGATCTCCAAGCCTAATTGAAAAAGTAGCTTCATAGGTCCTATAAAGAAACATGTTAATCCACAGACGAAGCATGTTAGATAGCAAAAAGCCACACAAGTAGACAAACAAATAGTCACGCAGATAGTCAATAATTGAAGGAGAAGCTTGTTAGAATTGGCTATGGCTGCCAGAATCTTGAGACCAAATGGAAAGCACAAAGAGAGATAATATAATGTGACAAGAATAAACTGTATTCTTATCAATGTGATTCAATGATATGATGTGATGATCAATGAGAGAGACCCCTTGGTTATATAGCCAAGGTGAGATACAAGATGTCATAGGATTATGACAAGTGTCTTAATCATATGACATGAGACAACTAATCACAACTACCTAGGTTCACATGTGTTATAATTCAAAAGATAAGATAACAACTAATGACAACTAACACCTTCTAGAAAGATTCCTTCCTATGACCTAAGTAAACTTAACATGTGCAAATAAGTCCCCTAGTAATGAATTAACTAGGTATAAGACTTTGTGTACACCAACACTCCCCAAGTGGGAAGAGACAAGTGGAAGAATTTGTGAGGAAAAATACCCCCCCATATAAGAGAGAAGTGGAAGAGAGACAAGGCAGCCCCCCCTCAATGTTGATTCTCCTACAATGATGGTAGAAGCTCAACATTGAATGTTGAAGATGATCCACTCTCGTCGAACAACGTTCCTCCCCTTAGGAAGAAACAAAACCATGGATGTATGCAGGATGTCAAGAAGATGGATGATGTATGATGCCTCTGAAGCATGCTCAAGTTTCTCCATGTTGATGTTGAAAGTTGACGTGCAGTCTAAACATGCGTTCTAGGCCACACTGCTGAAGAGGACAATCCAGAATCTAGTATAGACGAATGTAGAACATGATCCAAAGAGAAAGATATCCCCTCTAAAGACAAAGAAGCCTCCTCCAAATGATGTACAAAAGTATCCACACTCACTTCAACCTACAAAGGATGATCATGTAGAGAATGAACAAGAGGGTCAAGGTGTTCCCTCACAACAACTAAAGAAGTAGCATATTCATCAAAGAGAAGATGAATGATATCAATGATGTCCCCCAAATCTGCAAGATGAGACTCCACAAACAAGTCTAAAATACCTATCAAGAAGTCATCCAAAGTAGTCAAATCTGAAAGACAATCTGAATCCTGCTGCACTAAATCACAAGGAACCCAAACTGTGGAATCACAAGCATCATCAACTGCAACAGTAGATGGAGATAGAATGCATGGCTCAAGTACTAGATCTAATGTGAGAACTACCAAGTTCAAAAAGCCAAATTTATCCTCTGAATCATGATTCATATGATCAACAACCAAAGGAACAATGTCACCATCAGAAGCAAAATTTGTAAAGGTATACAACCAAGATGAATGATCAACCACCCTAGTAGAAATTATATCTCTACTCTCCAAGTCTTGAATGATGATTGAATCAAGTGTGAACTTTACAGTTCTCCCATCTCCACTAGGTGTAATCTGGTATATGAAAGGAAGATTGTTTGTCAAATGAGGAACAAACTTGACATCCTAGAAAGTGTTGTCCCCAAACTAATAGATCCCTTCCCAATTACACTCATGTATGTATTGTTCCCCATCAAGATAGGAGACATAGTATGAGGCTGAAAAGAAGAGAATATAGACTGCAAAGATGCCATATGATGAGATGCTCCTAAATCTAGAAGCCATTTCCCTGATCCATGACCTGAAAGAGCACAAAGAGCTTGTCCTTTATATTCTGATGTAGATGTTTGACCTTTGTCCTTTTTAGACTATTTTTAAGAAGAAGGAGGTGATTCAGACATTCTAGAAGGAAAATCAATGTGATTCCTTTTGAGAAGATCTTTCAACTCATCAATATCCTTCTTATAACAATAATTTTTTTCATGTCCATCCTTCTTGCAATATGCACAAATAGGCCTCTCCTTCTTAGATGATTCTCCTTTTGAGGATTCTGATTCTTTATGTGGCTTGTTCTTTTTCTTCTTTTGCTTCTTATCAAGATTCCTTGATTCTTTATGTGGCTTGTTCTTTTTCTTCTTTTGCTTCTTATCAAGATTCCCTAATTCTTTTTGTACCTTAGACTCACTAGCCACCAATGCTTGTGACTTGGAAGACTTGATTAGACCCTTGTTCATTAACTTAGCTTCCTCTTGGATTAGGAGATTTTCAAAGTCATCAAACTTAGGATCAACATATGATTCTCCCATAGAGATTCGATTGATATGAAAGCTAGAAAAAAATACTGAATACTTAGGACCAAGCTTGGATAACACATTCAGAATCAACTGTAAATCCTATTTATCAATGTTGCATTCTTTCAACTGTGTTCTTAGTTGCTTAACTTTGGAGATGTAGTCTTGGATGTGGTCAAAACTTTTTGGATCAAGATTCATCAAATCATTATCAATTTGATATCCCCTAATCTTATCTATTTTACCATACACTTTTTTAAAATTCTCCCATGCCTCTTTAGGTGTTTACATCATTCAATATGAAATTGCAAATCAAATGAGACTAATGAACATATGCATCCAAGTGTTTTCTCATGATCAAGCTCCCATTTTACCAATTCTTTAGCATCAATAGGTTGATGAATGGTTTCCTTTAGATGACCTATTAGACCTTTCATCATGAGATAGTTCCATACTAATTTTCTCCATGTAGCATAATTATGTGGAGTTAGGAATTCAATTTGAGATTTCCCCATTGTAAGAACACAAACCAAGCAAAAAAATGCAACCAACCACTACAAGATTACCCCCAAATAACTCAATCATGAAACCCCCCCACCAATATTTGATTTGGCACTTTATATTTAGTGTGTTTACAATTGCCACTTTCCAAAAATAGTGAAGTGGTCTTTGATCTTGGTACATGAAAATTCCAAATTTTTCCATAGAATCAAGTATAATTTTTCATACAAAATGAGATCAATCTGATCATACCACTGAAAAGTACATGAAAAATTATGCACTTTCAAAAAAATTTGCACCTAAAAATGTTACCGTAGGAGCAAGATATGAGCTCCCAAAGTTCCCAAAATGAGGATGAAGCAACAACACTTGTGAGAATGTGAAAATTCTAGAAAAACTAGAAACCATAACCAAAAAATGATTGTACCACTGTGAAGAGTGTGAAATTCTTCCCTAAATCAAAAAAAAATTACTTAAAAAAAGGGGTCAAAATGAGCAAGATATGTGTGTTTGAAAATTAGCTTCCAAAATCAAAATACAAACTATAAGGGGTAGAAAAATTTCAATAGAAAACTGACACATGATGACATCATCAAAACCTATCATTAAATTTGATGGTTGTATGCCCATCATGTGATGGAGCTTATGAAATTCTTTAGAATTTCCTTTATGCCCTATGGTCTTGGTCTTCATTTTAAACCCTTGTCCCCATGAAAGGAATAGGGTTTTATTCACAACGATGTCCATATGTTATAATTTTTGGTTGACTTGCCCCATCAATTAACTGATCTTTTAAGTCATTGTTTGAGCCATTCTATCTCATTGGTTTACCGGCCCTATTTACCTGACGCATTGGCCATCTCTTTTCCCTTCATCATAAGTCATTTACACTGGCAGTCATGTCATCAATGGCTAAACCAAGTTGTTTCTATTAAATGCTCACATTGCTTGGTGTGCAAATTTTAGAGATTCAAAGATCTCAGGATAAATCTAAACTGTACCCCACTAGCTCGCAGGAGTTAAGTGTCAGCAGGATAAAAATAGTGAGGTGAGTGAGAAGTGGATGTGTGTCCTGATATGATTGTGGGACCCACTCCCCACTATCGTGTCTATGGCCTGGCATCTTCAACAAATGGCCAAGATTCATTCTGAGGAATGATCTTCACCATCCCCACTAGATCGCTAGTTTAAAGTAATCGATGGATAAAACTAGCGAGATTGACGATATTGCAATACCTGTCCAAGTTGGTTCAATTTATGGAGGCCCCACAAGGTGAAGGTGTCATTTGAGATGGATGAATACTATTGGTTATGAAATAACTCAGTGAAGTACCGTTGGAGGTCAATGTATAATCCCGCGCAAAGACTGCCTATTTGATTCTCCGGCCATCAAGCAGCGGGCAACATCAGACAGAAAGCTAGTGGATGTACCACGTGATGGTTGCTTCTTCCGCAAACTAATTTGCATTAATGCCAGGCTAAACTCCCCTAAAATGATCAAGCCGACGGCTAAGTTCGTGGTAGTTACGTAATTAAATGGTAATCATGTATGAAAGGCTTTGATCTCTATCTGAAATAAATGGTGATTATACATCAGCCAATGAATTGTCGGTGGCCGTACATGTGTTGATCATTTGATTGTGAAATTCGGCCACCCATACAATAAATATGCAAGAATAGTTGCTAGAATGTCATCCCACGAAGCCTATTTTGAGCAAAGCAAGGTCAATTCGGGCGTAATTTTGCAAACAGTTAAAATGAGTGCTTTAGAGCCTACCTTAACGCCCTTGCAGTGGCATGGGATTCGATGTAGCAGAGGGCTTCTTCTTAACTATGGAAGTTTATTAACCCTGCTTGCCTACTTTACCATAGGCTACAATTCCAGAAAGGTGGAAGTTGGTCAATAGACAAGCTTACAAGCGGAAAGCGAAGCACCACTAGTGGATCCCTGGGAGAAAGTATGCGGCGCTATTCATGGCTCCAAAAGATTCGCTTCATCAACTCCGCGATAGCTCATTGGACGAAGCGACACCGAGAACGCATTTCTTGCTTTACGCCTCGGTACTCTGGAGCTCTTTGGAACCAAGGTATACCTCCGACCTCGAGGTGCGTAATCGACATCTTGTCGAGAGCCAGACCCGGGCGGAGAGAAATGCACAGCCCAGCAGCGGATAAGGATAGCAGATTAAGGTTACTTCTCTTCCTTCTACTAGGACTCAGAATGGATGTATGTACCATGGTCAGGACATTGGTGTGGGCAGTGTAGTGAATAAATGATGTGGTTATGTGTGTGGGGTAAGAAGTTTTTGCTGTTGATGATGTTTACTGTGCTGATGGTATTTTTCTTTTTGACGTGTCTGGCACTTTTTGTTATAAATGACTATCATGTGCCCTCATGGAATTTTGATGCCTGGTTGTAACAACGCAAATGGTTGTGAAGGGAATTTTGGCGAGCCTTTTTGCATTCCTCTTTTGGGTGGCGACTGCAAATTTTAGGTTTTCCTCATTTTCAACATGTCTTGAGGGGCTTCTACATGGAGGATTATGAAATGCAGGCCGAAATTGAAATTGAAATAAAATTTTGTCATGTAATTTGCATTTGAGTTTGTAGCTTGTTGGCTCCCTGACCTATAAAGGGAATTTAGAGCTCATTTGCAAAGGGTTGAATCTTGAAGTGTCAAGTCTGGTTAAGCTAGAAGAATATTAGGTTATTAGAAAATAGTATATAGGGCATGTGTTTGGTTTCTTTTGAGTCATGAAATATATGTAAAGTCTTATTTAGTTTCAAAGGAATGACTGGTACAATCTTTGAAGTATATTTTAGAAATATTCATTCTCCAAACACAAGTAATTGTACATTTTAAATGAAATATCAAGTATATCTTTGTTTATCTTCAAATATTTGTTTGAATGCATGTCTTTGTTCCTTGCTTCAGTTACAGTAATTGATTAAAATGCTTGAAGGGAGTCATGGGTTTACAATTATTTCTCATGGATTTGGCAAGTATTGATGTTTCTAAAACATGAATTTTGTAGGGTAAAGCCATTACACAAATGGTCTTGTATACCAAAATTATATTCATTTCTATGTTTTTGGTCTTTGCATTGACTCCATGGCCCAATTTAACTAGGCACTAATCTATATTCACCGTCCACATCAAGGGTGTGTTAATTGTTATCTTAGAAACCGACTTGAAATTAGGATTTGAGTTTATTTTAAATTCCTTTAACTATGAAGTGTAAATCTGATAATATCTTTGAAGAATACATTTCTCTGATAAATGGGTAAGCAAATTACTGAAGAACAAGCCAAATCCGATAGTAATATTTTGCATTATGCTAAATCTGATAGTAACATTCTGCATTATTATCTTTTATTAGAGTGAATCTGTAAAATGGAATGTTTTGCAAAGAACATTTCCAAAATTACAAAATAGGAACACCCTCCTTGGTCCCACAAAGCCTAAAGTGCAGAAGATCTTAGTCTTTGACTGAATTTTGTTAGTTGGCCAAATCAACCTTTGAGTCTGAGTATAAGACAAGCTAAGTCTTTAGGATTCAATTGTCCTATTGATATTTGGAACACCAACATCATGTTGGAATATGCTCCTTGCCTGATGGAATATTTTCCCAACAAAATATACCCTAGAATCTTGGTAGAATCAAGAATCTTCAATGAATCTTTTCCATTCCGGCCGAAATATGGGAATATTCTAAGAATCTTTATTTGTTTTCCCCGGATTTCAAATTATTTGTCAATTTTTCTTTAAATTTGCCAATTTTTGAAATGCAACGGCCAGAAATTGAAGGGTCTACTTGGGCGGATGAAATGTTGTTGCATGACAGCCCCAACCCCACATGGTAGACTATACTCTATCGCAACATAGTACATCCCACAAACAAAGTTTGCAAAAACAAATTGTTTTTTTTAATTTTCTTTTGATTTTTAAATAAAAAAATTTAATTGACCAAAAAATATAATTTTTCCAAAAAAAATTTAAACAAAGGCCAAAAATAATAATTTATTTTTGCAAATCGTACTGCCTATAAAAATGACAACCTGAGGGTTGTACGGCTCTTTGGGAAAAATATTTTTCCTCATCGGACAATAGCTTTGAATTAGACAAATTGATAGTCAATCTTAGGGTTTTTGGCCCTTCTGGACGCAATGGCAAGGTCGGATTTGACCCAAAATGCTCCAAAAATGTAGTTACCTTTTAGATCTAGCAACCACTCTTTAGCTTCAAACTCTCATAGATTTGGCCTCGTATAGCTGATTTGGAAATGAAACAAAAGGAAATTTTGATTTTCTCAAACCTTTTGGGCATAATGGTGAGCTTAGATTTGCACCAACAAGCTCCGATATGAACCTGCAATAAAGAGCCAAAAATGAAACCCCCCTAAATCTGGTATTTCTTTCAAGCTTTTCTGATTCTCCATATCATCATATGATGCAAGAGAAGAGGATACTCAACTTTTCAATATTTAACACCTCTCTTCAGAAAAAGACTATCCAATGGCACCCAACTCACTTTGATCCCATGTTAGAATTGGCTATGGCTGCCAAGATTTTGAGACTAAATGGAAAGCACAGAGAGATAGAATATAATGTGACAAGAATAAATTGTATTATTATCAATATGATTCAATGATATGATGTGATGATCAATAGAGAGACCCCTTGGTTATATCTAGCCAAGGTGAGATACAAGATGTCATAGGATTATGACAAGTGTCTTAATCATATGACATGAGACAACTAATCACAACTACCTAAGTTCACATGTGTTACAAGTCAAAAGATAAGATAACAACTAATGACAACACACACCTTCTAGAAAGATTCCTTCCTATGACCTAAGTAAACTTAAAATGTGCAAATGAGTCCCTTAGTAATGAATTAACTAGGTAGAATACTTTATTTACACCAGCAAAGCTTTCAAAGGGGTCCATCAAGAACCCTTCAAAAGAAAAGGGGTCTCCTCAAGGGACACTCTGTTTGAAAGGCGATGATATTTCTCGTAAATGATTCTAGCATCAAGAAATCCTTTCAAAAAAATTCTTTGAGGCTGCATCCATCACTAGGATGGCACAAGCCAGAGTAGAACCATCTTTCAAAAAAGGTGATCCCTTCTTCTAACCACCAATGGAAGCAGGGTTGTCCTCCAACTTGCGCTTCATCGAAGAATGTGAGATCCCCACAGATGAAGAAAAAGGTGAGGAGGGAGAGGAGAAAACTATAGCAGACACCACCAAGGTATTCAACATATCCACGAGAAAAGGAAAAGGCGGGATGTCTAGAAGGGACATCAATAGAGGAGGCTCAACCAAGGGAGTAATTAACACTTGCACCCTTTTAGGTGAGGGTCATCCACACATGCAAGGGGATCCAGAAGCAAGATCGAGGGGATAAGAACTGAAGTAGAATGGGTAGAAGAGGAGGACATAGCAGAAGGCACTGAAACAAGAGTTGTTGACTCTCCTTCCTCCTACAAAGCAGCCTACTCAGTGGCCAGAGCCTTCCTCTGACACTTACGCTCATGTGCAAGGAAGTTTATTCAGCTTTGAGAGCTAGAGGCTAAGGCTTGATGAGGAGAAGGAGGCTTCTATTTCATCATCAAAGTGTCCATCATAGCCATTTTTGGTAGAGGGAGTGACTCCTAGATAGGAATGGGAGGAAGAGATGTAGGAACAAAGGCAACAATAGGCGGAGAAGAAAAATCAAGTGCCTCAGTGGCGAGCCTCTTCCCATTCGCCACCCTAGGGGTAGGAGAAGTAGGAGGCTATAGAGGTTGAGACGTAGAGGTAGCTCCATGGGGACCCTTCCCCTTACCATACAAGAAGGGTTGAGGCACCATGGGCAAGATAGGAAGGTCAAATACCTAACGCTTGGTCTTTCGCCAAGCGAGCACCATCAAACTTCCCAAGAGATGCATAGGGGAGGAAGTAAAATACACCATAGCAAGACAAGAGGTAGAAGCAAGAAGAATTACAGAGGAAGAAGAAGAAGGCTCTTGAACAAACTTCTCCTTCTCCTTTTGAGAGGCAGAGGCAACCCGATGTTCTGCTATTATGCAAGCCTTAACTGAAATAGCATAAGGAGAAGGAGGATAGGTCACTTTTGGCGCTATTCCCCCATTCTTGTATTTCACATAGATGTGATACAATAGATCTATCCTTGAAGAAAGCGAACGTATAGGGGAAAACTAGAAGTGATCTAACGAATAAGCTCCACGTGACACTAGGGGTTTGTACCTAGTGTAGTGCACAACATGCATGAAGCCCTCATGGGATAATTTCAAACATTTATGGATCACCGAAGGGACTACATCCATGGAAACTATCCAAGGAATTCCTAGCTTCACTCTGAACAAGTCAAACTCTGGGATAATTATGAAAAGGGAATTCATAGTCCTGGGGCCCACCAGGACTAAAAGAGTGATAGAACCAATGGGAGGAACAGAAAGCCCAACATGTGTACCTATAGTGCTTTTAGATTCATCATACCCATCCTTATGTAAAAAATTTATAAGCATGATCTCCTTTGTGATAACATTAACCCAACATGTAGGGTCGACAAGAACGCTAGTTACAAGGTATGTGGTGGATCATCATGGAAACAAAAAGTCCCTTAAGTGGCTAAAAAATTCAAAACTAGAGTTAGGAAACCTTGGACGTGAAAAATTGAATAAGCTATCATATTATTTCAAAATATGTAAGAATAGAATAATGTGAGCAAATTGAAACTAGTTTCTAAACTACTAATTTTTTTTTTTTTTAAATCTATTTTGTGAAAAATTTAAATTTCCAATGCAAAGAGTAATTTAAATTTTAGGGAAAAATAAGAAGTAGGTGTCTATTTGACCACCCTAACCACAATAAAATGATAATATTTTATAAGATTTTAGATATAAGTAGAGTGACCTCATGTCCCCGATGTGTGATGCATATTTTAATTTTTCCAAGTAAATAATTATTATGTTTTTATTACAACTTTTAAAAATATTAAAACTCAGATATCTAACCAATCTTTAACTTGGTTAAAACTTCATGAAATTCAATTCCTTTTTTTAATACTATAGTATGAAGCTATAGAATGTGACGATTTTTTTGAATTTAAAAATGTGATACCGCTTTGAAAGCTATAGATGTTTCTTTCAATCATCCTATCAATCAGACTTTTAGTCATAATTCAAATAGAAAAATGAATAATACTATTTATTAAATTCAAAGTAAAGAATAATTTATATTGGTGGAAAGCTAAGAATCTACTTTAAAAACCATTTTTGTTTCATCAATTTTGGGTAAAAAAAAAGTCATCAACCATATGGGCCATCATATCACTTATATATCGCCACTTTTCGGCCCATCATGATCCTGCATATACCCTACAGTATTATCGTTGATACAAGCAGGAATGTACAAAGAAGAGGGTTCTCTATTAGCATTCATCAACAAATCCTACAAAGTAAAGGTTATAACATGGGACCCACTCGCAAGCTACAAAGATGGGATGGGAAGATGCATGAAAGAAGCCATCTCTTACATACACTAGAAAGGACTTTCTCAGAAGCCCCTAGGGGTTTAACAATTAGACAATGACCTATTCTATATTTTGCTTCATAACATTTAGGGACTCTTTTAGCTACACCACTAGGGGTCATAAGTTG
>VDFB02177163.1:0-32097 GCA_007258455.2 Sequoia sempervirens | reverse complement strand
GATATCGCGGGCAGCGGTTTGTTGACGGCGCGGTAAACGATGGTAAACGACTAGTGGTTAAAAATAAAACAAAATTGCAACGGGGTCTCCCACAGTATCGCAATGGTTATTTTCTTTATTGCGATATTGCGGGCAGTGGTTGGGGGTGATGGCAGTAGTTAGGGTTTACATTCCAACACTCCCCCTTAAACATAACTGCACTGTCCACCATGCCTAATCTGTTTCTTTGAAAAATGAAATTATCTCTTCCCAGTGCCTTTGTGAAAATATCTGCACTTTGCTCTTCTGATCTGCAAAACTCTAAAAATATGTCACCATTGTTAATTAATTCCCTAATGAAGTGATACCTGGTATCAATTTTCTTGCTTCTCTTATGAAAGACTGGATTTCTTGAGAGAGTTATGGCTGAATTGTTATCATAGTAAATTTTTGTTTCCACCATTTGTTCATTTTGTAATTCTTTCAAAATTCTTCTCATCTAGACTGCCTCGCATGCTGCCCTTGTGGCTGCCACATATTCTGCTTCAGCTGATGAAAGATAGACTATTGGCTGCTTCTTTGAAGACCATGAGACAACTCTAGTCCCAAAATTAAATACATAACCAAATGTACTTTTTCTATCATCAATGTTGCCAACACAGTCACTGTCTGTGTAACCTATGAGTTTGAACTCATCTAAACTTGAATACTTAATGCCAAAATTCCTTGTTCCACTTACATACCTTAAAATTATCTTCCTTTCTTTCCAATGGGTGTCTTTTGATGTTTTCATAAACCTAGAAATCAAACTTTCTCTATACACAATGTCTGGCCTTGTGGCTGTGAGATACATGAGACTTCCAACAAGCCTCTTAAACAAAGTTGGATGAACATTAGACCCTCCATCATCCTTGTTTAGTTTCAGACCTGTCACTATAGGTGTTGGTGCAGGTTTGCACTTCATCATATTAAACCTTTTCAAAATGTTATTTGCATATTTTGACTGTGAAATAAAAATACCATTTTCATTTTGATTCACTTCAATGCCCAAAAATACTTCATCAGACCTAAGTCTATCATTTCAAATTCTTTCTTCATGTCTGCCTTGAATGTATCATCAATTGGATAAATTGCTGCTGAAAATTCTTCAAATCATCAAAGATATAAGCATACTTATCAAGATTTCACCTTTCTTCTTCATTCTATTTTGCATAGCAGGGGCTCACTGCTATATCTTATTAAACTATTCTATAGCAAAAGATGTAACCTGGTTTATTCATATACCAAGCCTGGGGCTTGTTTCCAATCCATGTACGCTGGCTCCTTTTCTTAATTTGTGGGAATTTGTCTTCCTTTTTGACCTGCACTCTTTATGTACCCTGTATTTATCCACATAAACTTCTTCTTCTAAATAACCATTTAAAAAAGTTGACTTTACATCCATTTGAGATACAAACCACTTATTCTAAGCTGCTAATGCTAAAATCATCCTTATAGTATCCAATCATGCTACAGGTGCAAATGTCTCATTGTAATCAATTCCAGGCTGTTGTGAATAGCCCTTTACAACCAATCTTGCTTTAAGCTTCTGAACTTCATCTTTTTCATTCAATTTGGTTTTATAAACCCATTTCACTCCAATGACATCTTTGTCTTTTGGAAGACTGACTAGTTCCCATGTCTGATTCTTTTCAATTGCTTCAATCTCTTCATCCATAGCACTTACCCATTTATCATCTTTGATTGCATCCTCAAAATGAACTGGATCTTCTATTTGAGAATAAAATGCAGAAAGAGAAATTTGATCTGAATTATTTTCACCTTCATTTTGCTCATATATCTCTTATGCTTCTGATTTTCTATCTTCTCAGACTTGCCAATGTAGGATTTGACATATCACTTGAACTCAGGAAACGGGAATCGATGGTCCCACAGATGGTGTTCATGGTCCTCTTTGTTGGATCAAGCTCTTGAATGCATGAGGCTGCTCTTACAGTTGATGCTGGTGTCACTTGTGGACCACTTTGTTGTTCTTGAATGGGAGTGGTAGGAGTCACAATAGCTGGAATATTTGTTGATGTTGAAACTTCATTCTCCTCTTGAGGTATACTAGCTGAAATATTGACTGTCTTCTCTATGCTTCCATCCCATGCTTCATCTTCTACAAATTGTACATCTCTGCTGATTATAACTTTCTTTGTTGATTATAGAGCTTTTTATAAGCTTTGATTCTTCGTACTTATATTCCAAACAAATATACATTTTTCTCCCTTCTTTGTTATCTAGCTTCCTTCTCAATTCATCAGGCACATGTGCATATGCTACACATCCAAATAATCTCATATGAGTAACACTGTGTTTTCTTCCTATCCATGCTTCTTCAGGTACCATATTCATGACACTTTTTGTTGGACACCTATTCATTATGTAGGCTGCACAAGATATTGCTTCTGCCCAATATTCATTTGAAAAATGTTTGGCTTTCAACATGCTTCTAGCCATTTCCATGATTGTTCTGTTTTTCCTTTCAGCTACTCCATTTTGCTAAGGTGTGTATCTAGTTGTGAACTGCTTGTGAATTCCATGATCTTTGCAAAAATTAAAAAATTCTCTTGAAATATATTCACCACCTCTATCTGTTCTCAACACTTTGATATAATAAACACTTTGTTTTTCAACTAAATTCTTGAACTGACGAAATAGATCAAACACTTCATTTTTCTGCTTTAGAAAATAAACCCATGTTTTTCTTGAATAATCATCAATGAATGTCAGAAAATAAAAACTACCACCTATTGAAAGTGTTTGCATAGGTCCACACAAATCTGAATGTATAATTTCCAAAGGGGCTTTTGCTCTAGTTGACTTTCCTGCTGGAAATGATTCTCTATGTTGTTTTCCTAAAATGCACCCTTTACATACCCTTTCTGGTTTTTCTATTAAAGGTAGTCCCTTGACCATGCCTAACCTATGAAGTAAATTTAAACCTCCAAAGTTGAGATGCCCAAATCTCAGGTGCCATAACCGGTTTTCATCTTTTATCTCAGTTTGAAAGATTGTCTGCACTACTGCTATAGTTTCTTCTCTACCCATTTGTGAATTCATTAAGTGTTGTGCTTGAGCATAATTTATATTCAAATATGGCCTTATCTTTAAGGGAAACAATCTGTTGTTTGTCATTCTGACTTTTTCAATAAGCTAATTGCTTGGGTATTTATCTAAAATTGTGCACAAACTATTCTTGAAGGTTACTCTATACCCTTTTTGAACCAGTTGCCCTACACTCATTAAGTTATGTTTCAGACCAGGCACAAAATACACATCTAAAATATACTTTTTCTCCCCCTGTTTAGTTAGAATATTGACATCTCCTTTTTCCTTGACTGACACTTTGTTGTCATTACCCAATGTAACATCAGACTTTACATTCTCATCTAAACTTGAAAACATTTCTAGATTCCCTGTCATATGATTGCTATAGCCTGAATCTAAAAACCATACATCTTTTTCATTTGCTTGAGCAACATTACAAGCTAAAAACATTGTTCTCTTATCTGAATTCTGATTTTGACATTCTCTTAAAAAATTTGCATTTTGTCTATTATTATCATACTGCTTCTTTCTACACTCATTCATATAATGCCCATATTTTTTACAGTAGTGACATTGGACTTGAGATTTATCATACCTTTGATTCTGTGACTGATTATGTGTTGGGTTTTGGCTTGAGCCTTGATTGCTGCCTCTTCCACTTGAACTTGATAGACTGTATCTTTCACCTCTGTAAAAGTTTTTTCCTCTTCCTCTTGATCTACCTCTGCCTCTTCCTTGACTAACTGAAGCCTGAGTTTTGAAAGCATACTCCAGTGATGTATCTGCTGACTTTTTCAGCCTGTGTTCATGAGAGATTAGAGATGCATACAGCTCATCAACTGAGAATTGTGAGAGATTCTTTGTCTTCTTTGTCTCCTCTATAGCAACTACAACTGGTAGAAATTTTGTGGGAAAATTCCTTAAAATCTTTTCAACAACTCTGGTATCTTCCAGATTCTCTCCATTAGACCTAATTTGATTAACCACCCCAATGACTTGGGTGTAGAATGAATCTATAGATGCATTGTCTTTCGTACATATTGTTTCAAAATCTCTTCTTAGCATTTGTAGCTTTGTTGTTTTAACTTTTTACATGCCTTGATAGGCTATTTGAAGTATGTCCCATGCTTGTTTGGACTTTGTTGCTGCTGAAATCCTTGGAAAAATGCTCTCATGTACAGCTTGAAACAGATAAAATAAAGCCTTTGAGTCTTTCTTCCTTGTGTCTTTTAATAAGTCTTTCTCTACTTGTGTTAAAGCATTGTATGCTACTACATCTGCTGGCTCTAGAAATCCATTCTCAACTAAATCCCATATATCTTGTGAGCTAAATAATGTTTTCATAGTAATTGACCAGTACTCATAATTCTTCCCATTAAACTGTGGAATTTGTGGGTTTGTCAAGCTTGTGCTTGCTGCCATTTTTAAAATTTACCCATATAATCTGCTTTGATAAAATTGACTCCGATAATGGAACTTGCTCTGATACCACATGAAGGTCTAAAAATAAAGCTTAAAAATATTAATTTCTTCAACACAGCTACTCGTTAATTTTTTGTATGCTCACATTCCCATTAATCATTAAAAAGTAATTACAAATACAAATATATGAATAGGTAAAAGTCACGTGAATGTTTTTCACGGAAGAGAGGGCCCGACAAAAGTTTATTACAAATTACCTAACTAACTTTTCCCGGTCAAAACACATTTAATAAAATGTCCCTTACAATAATATTAAAAATTAAATATTAATTTTCCCGTACTACGAAATATCCTGGCGGAGGTTAAAGATAAAACAAAATTGCAACGGGGTCTGTGGTATGGCAATGGTTATTTTCTTTATTGCGATATTGTGGTCAGCGGTTGGGGGTGACGGCAGTAGTTAGGGTTTACATTCCAACACTTCACTATAAATAGGAGTTCAACTAGTAATTCCCTTCTAAACGGAGAACTTAAAGATGCAAAAATTTCTACAACAGGTGACTTTGAAACGTATGTCATTGCGGTCATCCAATTGATTGCTGGAGCAGAATTGATTTCAATAATGGAACGAAAGTAGGGGCAGAATTGATTTCAATAATGGAACGAAAGTCTGGGTAAATACAAAACAACAGAAGGCATAGAAATTACACATTTCGAAGGGCAGAATATCAGCAAAGAAAAGATTCAACATGGCAATTGAATAATGATAATCAAGATCAGAGACAGGGGTTGGACATTGGCAACCAAGGAAAATAAACGTGATGTGCATCAAAGGAAAAAATCTTAGGTGGAATAAACAAGAAGAAGTCTGGGAAGCTAGAAAACCCTAAGCCAAACCACACCTTACAAACAAAAAGATGTGGATACCCATAACCAGGAGAATGGAAGCATCTAGGGTGAAAAAAATCCCAGTTGAATCGAAGACAAGATTGGAATCACGAAAAAAAGAGTGATATAATTTGAGGTATCGAAATCGCAGAACATCGAATACGGGAGAAAGCCTTTCATGCAAAATGGGCAAACCAGTGGCCATCTAAGAAAAGATTGTAGGAATGTTGAAAGGAAAATTTGGGGAGGCGAAATTTTGATATTTTGTAAATTTATTCCTAATACCAGTTAAAACAACAATCACTAATACTAATAAATTAGAGCTGAATATAATTTTATAGACTTTACCAATTAAAACAGTTTTCTTTGGTTAATGCTTTAATCATTCTACCCTAAACACAAAGCAGGAGACCTTTCCACCGCTTTAGGAAATTAAATATAATTTGATACATTCTTAGGGGAAGAAAATACAAACTTTTTTTACGTTCAACAACTCAAAACAATCATCATTTTCTCTTTAACATTCAGCTTGACCAGACATGTACAAACCCTCTGCTATTGCCAGTAATGATTTCATTTCTTTCCTCGTCATAGAACAATGCAGTCATATCTTCCAGAGCATCTTCAAGGGTGTTTTGTATTAGTGTTGAATTAGGCCGATTCCTGCAACTTATAGCCACATTGTCACCAATCTCAGCGCGGCAATTCCCGGTCAAGCTGTCGCTAATTTTTATTAACGTTTTTCTTTTATCAGAAATTTTCTTGTAAGAAATAAGTAAGTCTTCATCATGAGTCAAATGAAAGTTACAACCAGCTATGTTAGAAGCAACCAGCAAGTGGTCTCTATAAGAAGCAACCAGCTCTCCTTTCAAATTCCATACAGAAACAGTCCCGCTGTGATATGTCAAGAATAATCGTTTCTCATACAAGAAAATAAATGCACAAGGCCAGCTCTTCTTCAACTCTTTTTTGCCCACTTCAATCATCTTTTCATTCTGAACATCAACCATTTGTATGCATTCATTATCTTGTTTAACGAGTATCTTCTCGTGGAAGATGTCAACAACGCTTCTTTTTCCCTTCCATTGTTGGAAATTTCTGAACAACGCTTCTTTTTCCCTTCCATTGTAGTATCGTAGAAACCTATAAAAAATCAAGAATTAATGCTGTTTCTAATCATATCATCTCACTGACTTTTCAGATATTATATTCACTACAAAGTTGTGTATATTATTATTATGTTAAATTGTTCATGACAGAAATCTATTTCGTATCTAAATCTATTAAAAGTGTGTTTTTAATCTTGCTTTTATATTTCTTCTATAAATTGAATGGAACTTCGAGAATTTCACTCAATCCACTCTCTAACACTCATAATTTTTTTTTTAAAAATAATTTTCTTCTTTATTTTTTTCTATTGTTTATATAGAATAGGGTAAAATCAAGGGCTTCAGGGAAATTCACCGCAGCAAAATTCACCATCAATAATTCACTATGGGAAAATTCATTGCCATGAATTACTGGTGGTGAATTTTCCATAAGGTGAATTTGTCATGGTGGTAAATTTTTGCGTGGTGAATTTTTCCGTGGTGGATTGTTGGCAGTGAATTGCTGGTGGTGAATTTTCCTAAAGCCAAAATAAATGTGTAAAGCATGAATCAACACTATCAACCACCAACTACCTAAAACTCAAATAATGACGCTAATCCAACAATGAAGTACAAATGAACATAGAATTGTTGGCCTTGAATTTTCCCCTTTATTTTTCTTCTATTGTTTATATAGGTGAATTTTCCTAGAGCCAAATTCAAGGTGTAAAGCATGAATCAACACTATCAACTACCAACTACCTAAAACTCAAATAATGACGCTAATCTAACAATGAAGTACAAATGAATATAGAATTGCTGGCTATGAATTTTCTCATTTATTTTTTTCTATTGTTTATATAGAATAGGGTAAAATCAAGGGCTTTGAAAAAATCACCTTCAACAATTCACCATGGGAAAATTCACTGCCATGGAAAATTCACCGCCATGAATTGCTAGTGGTGAATATTCCATAAGGTGAATTTGTCATGGTGGTGAATTTTTCCATGGTGAATTGTTGGGGGTGAATTTTCCAACGATGAATTGTGGCAGTGAATTTTCCTAAAAATTCACCTCATGGAAAATTCACCGCCATGAATTACTGGTGGTGAATATTCCATAAGGTGAATTTGTCATGGTAGTGAATTTTTCCATGGTGAATTGTTGCGGGTGAATTTTCCAATGGTGAATTGTGGCAGTGAATTTTCCTAAATCCAAAATCAAGGTGTAAAGTATGAATCAACACTACTAACTATCAACTACCTAAAACTCAAATAATGACAATAATCTTACAATGAAGTACAAATGGACATAGAAACATAAACAATAAAGTACTATTACTATAATTCCTATGCCATGGTTGAATACCTCCATAGCTCTTCTCCATCTTGCTAATTTATATGCTAGCTTCCCCTCAAATTTGTAGTATGCAAGAATAAGCCTAATGTTCGTGACAGGAAAATATCAAAGACAGTGGTTGTAGTCTTAAAATGAAAAGGATAGGTCTCTTTTATAGAAAACCAAATTTGAATGAAGGGCCAAGATTAAATGATGATGATCAATGGGTGAGATTGCTTGGAGAAGCAAGGAAATAGGGTTAGGGAAAAATATGGTCTAGTTAAGGATGGACGATGGAGATTGAAAGGTAATAAAACCTTATCAAAGGTGGAGGTTAATTGGGATAAGGGAGGAGATTGACACAAAAAATGAGGTTACTGAAGTAAATTAAATAATTATAAAATTATTTAATTTAGGAGGAATCCAGAAAAATTAAATAATAAAAAATAATTATTTAATTATAGTAAAGAGGGAAATGTTGACTTTTAATTAAAATTATTTGGAAACAATTATTTAATTAAAAAGTAAATAATTAAAATATTTATTTAATAGTAGAGAGAAAAATAGAAAATAATTAAATAAGTAAGCTTTATTTCATTGTAGAAGAAAATAATTAAATAATTAAAATAAATATTTAATTATAGAAGGAAAACGGAAAATAAATAATTAAATAAATAATAATTTATTTAATAATAGAGAGAACAAGACGTAATTAAATAAATATTAATTTATTTTAATCAAAGGAAGGATATAAAAAAAAAAGATGAATTAATTTAACAATGAAAATTATTTAATTAATAGAAGAATATGACTTTAGAAAATAGTCAAATAATTAAAATTATTTTTAAAAAAAAAAGTTCTTACAAATAAGTTTAGTAATAGTAAGCATGCTCTTATTTTTAAAAATTTATAAAATAAAAAATTGTAATTAAAAATTCATTACAAAAGAAATTGAAGTATGAAAATTTGATTGATTGTTTATAAATTGATTAGTTATTTCAATGCTAAGAGTTATTTCTCAAAAAATTAAAATAAAGTAATTCTAAGGAGGGTATGATGACCATGGTAGGAGAAGAGAGATTAGAGGTAGTTTACACATGAATTCAATAATAGCTTACACTTTGTTGAAGGAGGTCTTTACAATTAGCACTATTTAAGTAAAGTAAGAATTGACTCATATTCAAGAAAATTATTTTCATAAGAGTTGATAAAGAATTTTAGATTACATGTAGATGATTATTTATATCAATATTATAGTTGGGGTGTATAGAGTAAGGAGTAAAACTACTATATGTTATCAAGTAATGAAAATGGAAGATTATTATGGTATATTATAATATTTTTAATGAAGTTGTAGACATGATTCCTTTCTATAAGTTTGTATTTAGAGACTAATATTGATGTAAGATTATGATAAAATTTATTAATTATTCTAAAGAAGAGAAATAAAAACATAGAATGATAAAAGAAGAGAGAGATACACCATTTATGTGTGTTAGGGCTACAATATTGAACTCTCTTTTTTATCTAATCAAGAAAAATATTCATTAACGTTCATGGAAAATTCATATTTAATCTTCAAAATAAGCATTATAACTTAAAAGTATGATGTTCTGTGTTTTTGTTTCTGATTTTCTCCACTTACATCTAATCTTATGTGTTTGTATTTATAATTTTACCAATGTCTTTTATGTTTAGTCTATCCATGTTGTAATTCAAGTTTAATGGCTAATCGCATGTATCTTTCATTGGATTACTCAAATTTGTACATTGCATGCTTATATTAATACAATTGTTGTTTACCAATTTTCTCAACATTTGGCATTATAAAATGAGAGTAAGATATTTTATTTGAGTAGGAGTGTTTAATTTAGATGGTTTTTCAAATTCATTGTGTTTGAATACATGGCTCGCACACCTTATTCATAAATTAACAAGTTTTTGTCACATCCCTGTAAAAGAAGACCCTTTCACATTGACATTGGGTGGATAATAAAATAAATAAATCAAATAACATATCAATAAAAAACATGGGGAGAAAAAGTTGGATGAAGGTATGGGTAGTATGTTAATGCTTTAGGAACTTCAAGCAAATGTGGTAGCCCTCGATTGTTTTCATCATCCTCTCTGCCTACATTGAAAAGGAAATGTAAAGTATGGTGTGAGGAAGAGGGATTTTGTAGAAGAGGGTAAAGCAACGAAGAAGAAAGAAAGAAATTTCACAGGAAGGGAAAAAGACTGAAAATTCAAGGGTTTAGAGAGAGAGAAAAGGCATGGAAAGGAGTGATTGTAAGCATTGCATGCTACATTTTTCTACATTAGATTTCATGACAATGGTGGTTCTTTGTATACATGATGTTGGTATGAAAGCTCAATCAACAATGTCTTTGGTACCAACACTAAAGATAAGTGCATTCCTTCATATTTACTATTTAAATATGTTTACTTCTAAATTAATTAATCAAAGGTGATCAAGTTAGGTCAACCCTTTCTCCTGATTACTATTATAAATAAGTTTATTGATATTTTGAAGTTTCCTCGGCCAAAACAAACTAGTTGCCTTTGTTTAAAAGTTTTTGAGGCCCTTGCTACCAACCACTTGAACTTAATTTGGAAATAAGAAATTTGACGGGACCTCTTTTATTTGAGGTATTTTAACAGTCTTAGAACCACATAAATGTATCAAGGTGTTGTTTTACAATGTTTTGGTTATGGATTCTTAACCTTGAGCTACCCTACAATGTTTTGGTTATGGATTCTTAACCTTGAGCTACCCTCAAAATAATAAAATCCAGGATATTGTGTTCTTATGAATGGATTTCTCAAATAATATTTAAGGTTAAATTATTTATTTGTAATCCAACCAATTTTAATTGTTCCTATATGTTCATGACACTACATTTCTACTCCATAATATTAATAATGGACCTCGTCCTAGACATCCTAGAGATAGCTATACATTATGGCTAGGAGACTGTCCCCTTGAAATCTATATTTATTGTAAGGAAAAAGAACCATATATCATAGAATGAACTATATATTTAGTAAGAAGGTATGTTATATTCAAATTTCACACTTTATGTATGCATGTTTTAGAATTATAGGTAAATTCTTAATAAATTATGATATTATAAGGAAATTCTTGGGTTAATCTAGAGGAAGGGTCCTTTGGCTTAAAATAGTCTTCACTAGATTTCTTACATTGATTAAAGAGTCATGCTAATGTCCTAGGATCTTCATATGATTGAAATGTTTTAAATGGGAAATTTTCTTTTGTAAAGTCATATCCCAGGGTCATAAGATTGTGCTTTTTGACCTCTTGTAAGGATTTGTACGTATAATTTTCCTAAAGCATCTTGACCTTGTCAAAAGCATACGAAGGAAAAAATTAGGGAAAAATATTCTAGCCTACTATGAAACACAATTTTGACAACATAGTTTATAAAACATCAGTCCACACTCATTTATTATTCTTTGGTTTTCTACCCTTAAGAACATCCTTAGGGAGACCTTGTTCTTCCCTCTTCTTTGGTGTAGGAGTGCATTTTAAGAAGGGGTAATCAATCAATAACTCATCCCCAATGGTAAGGTCCATAATAGCCTCAACCATTATCAATCTATCAACCTCTCTTTCCATATCTCCATCTTTATCATTGATAACCTCAACAAATTGACAATTCAGCCTTACAGTAGGGTCCCTTCCCTTAATACTATTTATAAATCTTTTAATATTTTTATGTGTGTATGAACGTCCATCTACATACATAAGATGACCTCTATTCATTTATTTTCCACTTTCCAATTGGAGACAATGTGTATACATATTTGAATTTAGACCATATGCTGACATGCTAGGCTTATATTCTGCTAGCCTTCTCCATTCACCACCATAATATGATGGACCATAATATGGCATTAATCTCCTAGTGGTTTTTTCTGAATTGTTTCTATGTTTGGATCCCACATGTACATTTCTTACAATAAAGATACGTAGATTTTCTCCATGAATATTGGAGGGTCGTATCATGTAGTTGTATCCTCAAAATTTAAACACCTCGTACACTCTAGGTAGTTGTTGATCACTAGGCCAAGTGCAATATAGTTGACGATCAAATGTATCTTTGTAAATTGATCTCAAACTCTGGGGAAAGTCATCATCTCTATGAAATTCATTCTCATAGGGTATGTATTCCACCTTTCCCTTGTCTTTAAGCAAATTATGTATCTTCACATCGGTACTTGTTTTGTTACTTATTTTTGTCAATTCCTCATCTTTCGAGTTGGTATATTGACACATATTTGTGTTAGATGTATCATCTGATAAATGATCATTTCCCTCTAGGCTAGAATTCGGCGATATAGGAAACTTTACACCAAGAACTTTATCATGCAGGTATCCATTAAGAAAAAAATAGTTATATGAATAATATAAAACATAGTTTAAAGGAAGTATACATGTTATTTATATTAAATTGGAAAATTCCTCACCACAATTCCTATTGGATTTGAATCGATTGTAGGAGGCATACTACTAACTGGAAGCTCATCATATATGTAATGTCTTTGTACAATTGCTCATTTGAATTTTTTCTTTCCATGACATACATAGCATCCACAAACAACAATTTTCTTGAAGTATTCATCCCATGTACTATAGTCTTGACCTACCTCTTCTTCAGTGTAATTATTTGTTGTGTCTGTAGTATCCATCTATAATAATCAACAACATGTATTAATTTATGTCAAGATTGGATAATACATTATAAATTTTAATAATACTATGAAAAAAGATGAATGTATCACAAAATGCCATCAGATCAGTTTTTCCTAAGTTAAGTCAAAATTTGAGTGCCTGATGTCCCACTTCATCTGTTGTGTCCTCACTTGATATGACATGATTTGTTTCCATGTCCTCGTCTTGCCCCTAAAATACACAACATAGTAAATAATGTTTAGTACACGAATTATATCATTTCAACAAATATGCTATTCAACACAAAACCTCACGTTAGTTATATATTTGGCATATTGATATCATGTTTTGGATATCCTAATTTTCCAACTTTTCCCTTGATCATAGAATCACATTTAATCACCATTCCTGTGCATTTTCAACCAATAAGTTTGACCTCAGAGGCCTCATGGACAAAAAAATTACTTTATCTCCTTTACGTTTTAGCATTTGTGAATTCATAAACACCTTCTTCCTTTGGTTGAGGTTGCTTTCTCTTCTTACCTCTATTGCATATGCAGATTTTGTTGTTTCATCTATTTCTACCCACTATCCTCTTAGGATTTAGTATTTCTACATCGTCCATGTCCTCTCTCCATGGCCTCCTTTGTGCTTAAAATTGTTACCACAGAAGGTTTCACCGCACTACCGCCGAGAAGGAAAAAGAAACTTCTAGGACCGTGGTAAAAATTGCTCTACCGCACTAAGCTGATGAAGGAGCCATGGGATAGCGGTGGTCACCACACCACCATATGCCAATGGAAGAAAAATTGTGGGACTATGAGAGTCACCACAACACCACTACGAATAGAAGGAAGACTTGTGTGCTGCCACAGAAGAATTGTGGGACTACGGTAAAAACCGCTCTGCCGCACCGAGTTGATGAAGGAGCCATGGGATAGCGGTGGTCACAAAAACAAGGCAGGAGTTCATATTCTTTCCAACACTCTGGATACTATGATACAAAATAATGAAAATAGTCACTATACAAAAATGATAGGTGCTAAATTAGGCATACTTGACGTTGCCTTATATATCCCAGACAAATTACATTAACGTCCAAAAGTCGGCACTAAAGTTGGCGTTAACTAACACTGACTAAAGCATTGACTAATGAATCAAAATTTAAAATTTAAAACTTTCCTCAATGAAGGAAGAAATCAAATGATGAAAAAGGGAAAAATGTCGTACGAAGGAAGAGAGCAGGGCACTACCGACATCTAATGAGAAATTCGTTTTCGTTTGTGACACCATAGGTAAGGTTACAATTTTTTTTTTGGTTGAATTCATGATTGTTTATTATTCTTTGTATTGCATTTGAATTCATGATTGTTTACTTGTTCATTGCCTAACTAGTCCATATAGCCTCTAAATTGTCTCATCATTATAAATTGTAAAACATTTGAGAAACCAACAAAAAAATTTACCCTATCCATTTCAGCTTTGGCTCAAAATATTATAGCATGTAGCAAGGATTCCTTCATATTCTTTCCCTAACTTGAGTATCAAGGAAATAGTGAACTGTTTGGAAAATCTAGGAATTGGATTGGTCACTACTAAGCAACTGCTGAAAGTAAATGTAGAAACTGCTTGGTTTTTCCCAGCCACACCATAGTCACCGATGCCATGAAAAATTCATACAAGATTGCATTATGAAATAGCTTCCATGATAAGGTTATTAACCCTAAGAAAACCCAACGAATATAGCTGCCCACAAAACAAAACTTTCATACCACAAACTAGACGAAAACTTGCATACCTGATAGTGTGTCCTTTTTTTGCCTCCATAGACTGGATGAAAATAATTTTCCCTAGGTCACCTCAAAATGTCAAGTAATGGAGGGAAGTGAGCATTGTCTGCAAACTCTAGCCACAATGAGGTAATTCATTGTCAATTTATAGATTTGTAAATGTTTTCATTGTTTCTTTGAATTTTAATTCTTAGTTTTTTATTTCTAAATTTAAGAGAAGAAATTTAATTTAAATATATATATAGGGACATGAGACTAACAAAGATAAAGAGGAATTGGCCTCCATATTGGGGGTAGAGGCGGTGAACAAATTGGTTAATATGGACTGGACAACACTTGTCAAATACATAGAAAAATAATCTATTAACACCCCTCAAATATTGCAAACAAATCAATTGTGTAAAGGGAATCAATTGATTCCCCAACAATCCTAGATCGAGCAAAGATCCAGGAGGAAATCAGTGGTAGTAAACTCTAGGAATGTGGAATAGGGAGTAGAGACTTCCACTCCTAGGACCCAAACTTCTTCCACCACACCATGTTTTCAATCTTGCATTGGTAGCTACAATACGAAGATAGAATATGGGGTGGTTTAAGGGGAAGTCGGAATGATGGATGCTCAGAAAATGTTTATGAGTAGGTTGAAGGAATCATGCCTTCAACAGTTCAAAGACCATTTACATTTTCCATTCTCAACTAGAAACCCATGCATCTAAAAAAAGTAGTTATCCAGGACATGGAGAATGATTTTGGCACAAGTTGTTCTGTAAAGAAGATAAAGCTACGAATGTCTCAAAATTTCAAGACATTTCAGTGCAACCAAACAAAGAAGATAAAAAAAATTCTTCTTGAGCTAAGGCAGAAAAAAAGGCCAATTGATGTAAGTGTAAAAGTATGTAGAGAGCTTGTAAAATCATATGAGAATTCTAATGCACGAAGGAAGTCTAGTGAGGAGAGTATATAGGTATTTGAATTTTCTCATATGAATATATCAAATTTATTAAATGATATTTAAATTTTATTTGTGCATAGTTAAATTGAAATAGTAAATGTTTCAGGAGAAGGCCTCCAAGGCTAGGCTTGAGAAACTTTGTGCCATGCATTGCATTGGCCAGAAAGGTTTACAGGCCTTGATATATACATTTGTAAGTATATTTAATATGTTAAATGATATTCTTTTATTTCATTGGAAAAAGTAAATGATTGCATATTAATTAGTTTAACTAGTCCATGTGCCATGCTTTGATAGGAGGATAAGTATGGCCACCATCCAAAGAAATTTGAAAATAATATGTTTTTGATAAAGGAAAAAATAGGTTTTACAAGGACCTAAAACCACAGAGTTTACAAACAAAAGAAATATAAAACATCAAAGAACCCATCAAAAAGAAGGCTACAGCAAAGAAGTAGGACAGTAGCTAGGAGCCAAAAGCCAAAAAAAGCCAACAAGAAGCCAATACCCAACCCAACCAAAGCTAACCTAAAGACTTCAAAGTTTCAGCAACCTTAGCTTCGATGTTAAACATCTCTTGAGGTTGGCTCTAGTCCTTTTCGAGGGGCCAAAATCCTCCTTCTTACCTTTATCCTTACCACCTTCCACGTCCACGAACAAGGATCCCTATTGAATATTATGATTCTTCTCCATCATGGTACTCAAGATAGTAGCATTTTGTTTAACAACTTTGTGACTGTGTTCCATAACAATTTTCATAGTATCCCTATTTTTTCCAATTTCCCCTTCAAGCTATTTGTCCTTGATCTCATTATCCTTCTTAATCTTGTCCATAAGCTCAACATTTCTTTGAAGAAGTTCAACCAAGGCCCTCTTCTCATCTATAGTCAACAAAACACAAGCATAATTCTATGAAATTCCTTTCTTTTCCAGATCATCCATCTTGCCAATGAGAGCCTTGTTTTTTAAATTGAGATTCTTGATCTCATGAAACACCCATTTTATGATCCTAAAGTAGTCAACTACCTCATTCCTGGCTATACCCATGATATCATCTAGAAATTCCTGATTCGGCTTAAAATAGTGGTCATTTGGATTGACATCTCTAGGGAATCTAGGTCTGTTCTATTTATCAGTGGCAAGGTAGGAGGAATTAGATTCCTCAATAGCAATATGATCATAAGAATTATCTTCTAGAGAATCCTTTGAATAAGAAACCAACTTATTCATGGGGGGGTCCTTCTTATTTCTTTTAGTCTCTTGAGTTGTGCCGTTAGGGGTTTTCACAATGCACCCTTCTTTGTTTGAGGGTTTCTTGTTAGGGGTTTTCTTATTTTTCTTACTAGATGAGGGAGTTTCTTCCTCATCCCACTTAGTATTAGAATTTGGATGGAGGAGTTATCAATAGTTGAGCTTAAATAACTTAGTTGGATATTGTCAAGTGTTAATATGTTCAATTTCCATCTCTTGTGTTGAGTTGTTTATTGATGCATAAGATGAGTAAATAGAGCTCAAATATTATGACTACAAGATGATAGTTTATGTGCATGAATAAATAGTAGAAGGATGTAGATGAACTCAATTCATTTGACTTTATGCCTCTTGGTAGGCATTCCTTTTGAATATCTATTATCATGTTCTTGAGACTTCCCTGTAGCTTTTACTTTTCATTGTTGCCTTTCCTCTTCATTGTTAGACTCGTCTCCTTTTTCCTTATCTACATTTCTACCTTCGGCTTCTAATTCATCCCATGTTTTTCATTCCTCCTCTTTAGAATATTCTTCTTCTTCATCCTCCTCTGACTCCACAAGAGACTCATCTTCTAAACTTTCCTCATCTAATTATGATTCCTATTCTACATCAGAGGGTTCATATCCTTGATCTAATTCCTCTAAATTATAAGAATCAGAATTAGTAGCTTCCATATTCAAAAATTCCCAACAAACATCTTCATTAAATTGATCTAGATCATCAGTAATAGTCTTCAAAATTGGATACCAGTTCAAGTCATTATGCTTTCATAATACTTTATATCTGTGGAGTTCAACTATTTCTTGATGCCATCAAGTGAAGATTAAGGAATGGCATCAATGCGGAGTACATCCTGCTTGAAGTATTTGAAAATAATATCCATATCAAATTCCTTTTTCCCAAGTCATACTCTCTCAATATTAACAATCTCAATTTCACTAATAGTGATTACTAAGAAAGGTAAATCCATCAACACCACCGAATAGTTTACTATAGGAACAATAAAAGTAGAGAATTTGAAAGGAACTCCTTGAAAACCAAACTCTCTAAATGGTATATCAAACTCTAGTTCAAAATATTTTAGATGAGGCTGCTCCCCCATAGCTTTCTTACTCACTTGACAAATCCTTAAAACTTTGTATTGACTTTATTTTTCTTGTCCCCCTCTTACTATTCTTCCTCAATTTCATTAGGATCATACATTGACCTTCTTTCCCCTCCTAAATTTGGGACTACATCCATTACCTCCACATCAAAGTGGAGATCCTTGGTCTTCTTGGTTCCCATGCCATGATATGGTTATGCAAATGAAAATGAAGCAAAGTAATCATCTCCTTCTTTGTTGGCTGGAAGAATGCATGCTTAATGTTTTGATACATGATATCAGCTCTCTCTTCTTCTCTCATGGTTGAATACCAAAATTTAGTATGGTGTGCCTCTAGAGTTCTAGTCATCTTTCTTTCTATTCCACCAAATGATGGCTTGATCCACATGTCTCTGGGATTTAATCATTTGTACCACATGGTTGATGTGCTTTGAAACCTTACATCTAAAGTAAATTTCCTTAACATAAATATTGCTAGGGAATTTCAATGTTTCCATTGTAGTTGGTATTAAAGTTGGTACCTGCAACATTGAAAATTGTCCTTATATAAGAATTCTCTCCATCTTGTTGTCTTGTAACACTCTTGATGGTGGCTACACGAAATATGATTTTGAGTTCTCTTCTACATTAGAGGGTTCGTATCCTTGATTTGACTCTTCTAAATTATAAGAATCAGAATCACTAGCTTCCATATTCAAAAATTCCCAACCAACATCTTCAAAAAATTTATCCAAATCAGCAGTAATAGTCTTCAAAATTGGCAGCCAGTTCAAGTTCATTATGATTTCATAATAATTTATATGATCCATGGAGTTCAGCCATTCCTTGATGCCATCAAGCAAAGATTGAGGAATGACGTACATGCAGAGTACATCACTCTTGAAGTCTTTGAAAATAATAGCCATATCGAATTCCATTTTCCCAATTCCTACTCTCTCAAGGTTAACAATCTCAATCTCACTAATAGTGATTACTAAGAAAGGTAAATCCATCAACACTACCAAACAGTTTACTGTAAGAATAATAAAAGTAGAGGCTTTGGAAAAGGAACCTTCAAAACTAAACTCTCTAAATGGTATATCAAACTCTAGTTCAAAATATTTTAGATGAGGTCAACATCCCCCATAACTCTCTTACTCGGCTTGACAACCTTTTGAAACTTTGTATTTACTCTGATTTTTCTGTCCTCTCTTAATGTTCTTTCTTCAATTTCATTAGGATCATACGACCTTCTTTCCCAAATTTTGGACTACATCCATTACCTCAACATAAAAGTGGAGATCCTTGGTCTTCTTGGTTCCCACGCCATGATATGGTTATGCAAATGAAAATGAAGCAAAGTAATCATCTCCTTCTCCGCTGGCCAAAAGAATGCATGCTTAATGTTTTGATACATGATATCAGCTCTCTTCTACTCTCATGGTTGAATACAAAAATCTAGGATGGTGGGCCTCTAGAGTTCCAATCATCTTTCTTCCTCTTCCACTAAATGTTGGTCTGATCCACACGTTTTCCAACCTAATTGGCTTTGTTTTTGAAAGCTAAAGTTTCTTCTGAGTCATCACTGTAGCTCTCTCTACCTTTTCAGACTCTTTCATTGCTACAAATTGTCTTTGGGATTTAATCATTTGTACCACATGGTTGATGTGCTTTGAATCTTTGCATCTAAAGGAAATTTCCAAAACATAAATATTGCTAGGGAATTTCAATGTTGCCATTGTAGTTGGCATTAAAGATGGTACCTACAACATTGAAAACTATCCTTATATAAAAATTCCCTCCATCTTGTTTCCTTGTAACACTCCCTTTGGATGGAGGCCATAGAAATATAATTCAATCCCTCTCTACACTCAAAGGGTCTATCCCTGATGGGTATGGATCATGATGGGCCAAAAGTGGCACACATGGGCATTTGTAGGGCATGTGGTTGACGACTCTTTTACCCAAAATTGATGAAATGAAAAGGGTTTTAGAGGAGATTCCTCAAATCTATACACCAATATAACTCATTCTCTAATTTGAATTTAATAGCCAATTATTATTCATTTTCTATTAGAATTAATGTACTCAAAGTCTTGATCAATAGGTTGATTGAAAAACATCTATAACTTTTAAACGGTATCACTTTTTTTGAATTTGAAACATGTGTCACATTCTATGCTTCACATACTATAGGATTAAAAAAAAAAAAAAAATTCATGAATTTTTACCAAGTTAAGGTGAACAAATGGCTTTATATTTTTTAAAGTTGTAATAAAAATTCATAATTAATTATTTACTTGGAAAAAAATTACAAAAAAAAAAAAATATGCATCACATCTAAAACATGAGTCTCTACTTTATATATAAAATCTTATAAAAAAAATATTCTAATTTTATTATGGTTAGGTGGTCGTATTTATTAATTCCACTTATTTTTCCCCAAATTTAAGTACTAATGCATTGAAATTTCAAATTTCACTCAAAGAGATTTTATTTATTTTAAATAAACCTAGTAGTTTAGAACCACGCTTGAATTTTCTCTATAGATTCTATTCTTACATATTTTGAAATAATATAGATAACTTATTCAAATTTTATGTCAAGTTGCCTAACACCAATTTTTCTAATTTTTAAGCAATTCTTAAGGGCCTATTTTTTCATTGACTTATCCCAAGACATACCCAGATCTAACTCTTCTGAATTATCTAAATCTGAATCACTAGCTTCCATATTCAAAAATTCCCAACCACCATCTTCAATAAATTTATCTGGATCATCAGTAATACTCTTCAAAATTGGCCGCCATTCGAATTTCATTCTACTTTCATAATACTTTGCATCCATGGAGTTTAGCCATTCCTTGATGCCATTAAGTGAATATAGAGGAATGACGTCAATGCAGAGTACATCCCTCTTGAAGTCTTTTAAAATAATAGCCATATCAAATTCCTTTTTCCCAAGTCATACTCTCTCAAGGTTAACAATCTCAATCTCACTAATACTGATTACTTACAAAAGTAATTCCACCAACTCTACCAAATAGTTTATGGTAGGAACAATAAAAGGAGAGGCTTTGAAATGAACTCCAGGAAAACCAAGCTCTCTAAATGGTATACCAAACTCTATCTCAAAAAAATTTAGATGAGGCTCCTCCCATAGCTCTCTTACTCACTTGAAAAATCCTTGAAACTCTATATTGATTTTATTTTTCTTGTCCCTCTCTTGTTGTTCTTCCTCAATGTCATCAGGATCATACATTGACCTTCTTTCCCGTCATAAATTTTGGACCACATCCATTACCTCCACATAAAACTAGATATGTTTGCTCACTTTTGTTATCTTAGAGGGCCTTCCTTGGGGAAAAAGTACTCACCCAAGGGAATGACTCAATCGATAACACTCTAAAGCCAAGAGTATTTCCATCCAGGATATAAACATGGGTACTAGAACGAGGGCCAGTATCATGTAGTTGGCTTCGACGAGAAGGGTAACAATGGTCTCTTGCCTCGATGGGTGAACTCCTATGAACTTAAAGTCTGAATTAAAACCCTTGTTGTAGAAAGGCCAAAATCCCTATCTATTTGTTGGTGCAATAACGGTCGTTCTGAAGCCACCCCACACTTTTATAGGTTTTAGTAGAAATGGAAAGTATGCCATGATATTTTTATGGGTACTAATGTTTTGCTACACCAAGAAGTGAGTGGCATGGAGGGGAGCCAGTGGGGTCAAGCATCTAACCATTCACTAAAAATAAGCATAGCTACACTTGTCTAAGTGGGGACTCAACAAATATGGTCTTTCATAGCCATAGGGTTGTGCTTGTTCTTGGAAACAAAACAGATTTCTTGATCGAAAACATTGGAAAAAAAAACACTTAACATGAGCGCCAAAACTCAAACCCATTAGGAGAAGCAAATACCTTTGAAAAGTTTCACATGCTATTGCTTTCCCTTGGGATTCATATCCTTAAAGTCTTATAAGCATTTCGATTTCATCTCAATTTTCTCCTACTAAAGTTCAACATTAGGTTACCTTTCCCTTGATTTCCTTGATTTTCACATAATGCACTTTGTGGGATGAAATAAAACTAGGACATTGGACATATAGTTTCAAAATCTAATCAGGAGTGTGTTTGTGGTAAAAAGAAATCGTTAAGAAAAGTTAAGAAACAATTGGACCCCACACATGTGCTTGGCATCTTTTGGTGATATAGTTTTCATGCAAACATTAGTCTTTTTGTTTTGAAGTACTCTTAGAGAAAGGCATGTTCTTCACTATCTTGGTCTTGTAAACAAAGTCACTACTAGGTTCATTTAGGATCAAATGAAAAACTTCATTCATCCAAACTTTTATCATCTACATCTCGTAAACAACTTTGGAGCTTTGGAAACATCATTATCTAGACTTGGGTATGTCTTTAAACCAAATCAAAATCATTTGTTTAGTTAGGTGTGTTTGGATGAATCCTTCCTCACACACATAGTTAGATTATCACCTCTTTTGAATGAGTTCATTCTAAGATAACATCTAACATCTTAGGGTTAACAAGTTCATTATCCAATCAAACCAACCAAAATAACAATTCCTAAAGTTTAGCATTGATCCAAGGTTCCTAAACATTCAATGCCCATATCATTCACCCCTTTCATCCTTCATCTCATCAAGCTCCCCATCTATGGGAACTATCAAGAAACCCTAGTTAGACCACTAGGGTATAAGGAGGAGTACCATTGTGATTTTTACAAAACAAAGGGACAAGCAACATCGGATTGTATTCGACTCAAGAATCTCATCCAAGACCTCATTGATAAAAGGATAATCAGTATTGGGGATAACTATGAAGATGCAACCACTGGTGATAGCATTGATAATCTCCCCACCACAATTTTTGAAAACAATGATCAAGATCTATCCATCAAAGATCACATTGAAGATTTTTTTATCTCATCCGAAGATCAAATCAACATATATCAAGAGTCACTTTTCAATCATGATAAAAATTCATTAACAATACCAAACAATGATCCAATTGAAGAAATGTCAACATCACTTGAGCCTATGGTTGAAGACATTGATAATCCCTCTGCCAAAATTCTTGAAAACAATGTTCAAAATCTCTCCACTAATGAGCACATTGAAGGTGTTTCTACCCCATTTGATGATCAACTCACCATACATCAAGAGCCACTTTTTGGTGATATATTTCAAGGAGTGTTAGAATTATTTGATCCTAGATTGACATAATCCACAACCCATCGACCACTGATCATGTTGAAAATTTCTCTACATCACCTAATGAATTAGAGGACATATCTCAATAATTCACTCTAAAACATGATCAAAATCTTTGACCAAGGTCTAGCAATGTTCCTTTCCAATACATGTTGACCCCCTTCATCCTCATGGTTACAAATACTCAAGGAACCCTTAGCTCAACATTTGATCGAAGTCCACTCAAATATCAAGAGGATATTGAACCACTTACCATGACTAATATTGATGTCCAAGAACCCTTTGTAAGCAAACCATCATTTGAAACTGACCCATGTCAAGAACTTGATCCAAATCATGTCAAAAGCAATCCCAAAATTAATCAAGATCAAGAATTTATATCTCCAAGATACTACAATGATCTAATGGATAATCTCCTATCTATACAAGATGATCATATCCACATAGCACATACTCCTCCATCTACCCATGAGATTTTTTCTTTGGATTGACACATAGATGATCTTAATTCAGGACAGGGTTCCTTTACTCCTAATATTATTACACAAAAAGAGCAGGTTATTGATTCCTATAGTAAAATTAAGTTGTCAACATTGGGATCAAATATATCCCAAATTCACACTGAGGACATCATGTATGAAGATATCCAACATTATCCGCTCAAAGAAATAGGTCAAATAGAACAGGATATTCTAGAGTCAGTATAGTAACAAATTGAAATAACGCCATCTGTAGTGGTCATTTATCAAAAAATGCTTACTGAACATGACATCTCAAAACAAGCAGAATCAAAGAAAAAAGGTACTACTACAATCATATATTGGGGGAAACTATGTCTCAAGCAAATGTCAACATAGGGAGCATGAAGAATCCTTATGGTGAAACCAATGCCAATACTACAACTAGCCACATCATGAATCTTCATCCATCCATCACCCCATCCATGAATTGGGACCAATGTCAAAAGAAAGATTTGAATCAAAGCATAAGGAACGTTATCAAAGCAAAATAAGCAAGGAAACATAATGGAAAAATAAAATACACATGGTTACCAAAGAATACAAAGAAATTTTATCCCTGTCAAACTCCATTAGTCAAATAAACTATGGGTAAAAATAAAAAACGGAAATGTATCCATCAAAGATGTCCACAAAAGAAAAAATAGGCTTCCCATGCGACATACAAAGTATATCAAACAATTGGTCCTAATTCCATACAAACTTCTGTATCCACCCATCATTGCTCATCTTCCCAAGTTTGGAGAGTCAAAGGTTCCAAGCTGTCAACCAATTGATCTTTTATTCCTAAACAACTCCATCCATGCCTCCACACATGGTATCATATTCTCAAATTTACCATGTATTGGAAGCCACCCTTCATCATAAGGATTCAAAAGGCATCCTATTGCGATGTGAGCACATAGATAGAGTTAACTCTAGCATCAACAAAGTAGATCAAGAATCTCAAAAGTTGTATTCAAGTGCATGTATCTTGGCGAAGTAGCTTTTTCAAGCAGGATATCAATGGAACATCATTACAAAAGAATCTACATCAACACCACAAAGGTGGTTCAACATGTGCTTAAAATATTTTAGAAAAACCAAAATCCAAAAAAATAAAAAAAAAAGAATTAAAAACAATAAAGAGAAAAATCATCCTCCAGTGAAAACCACTACAGTGGCACTTTGGGTAGGTACCAAGATGAAAACCTGGAACACAAGGATCATGTGTAGAATCGAGCATCTACATAAGCTAGTTTAGGTGGAAGCATCTCAGCTGATCAATAATAAATCCAACATTCCATCCATCTCAGCTATAATAAATCTATTCATCCATGAACCATTTATCCAATCCATGTGCATATATTTGCATCCATAGTTTTAGTTATCTTGATCTTGACAAAGTTTGGTGCACACTTTACACTTGCTTATGGTAAACATCTTGACATGGGCCATTTTCATTGATCCTATCCTATCCAACATTATCTGAACCATGAAGCATTATCCAATGCAACATCCTTTGTCCGAACACCTTATCTTATCACAAGATAATCCTTGACATCCTTTACATGCTATCCATATCCATCTTTCCACACACCTATCCAAGCATTCATCCATGGCATTCCATACATTGCTAGACATTGGGGGTAGATATTTACATCTTGCTTTGAGAATAAAACTTGATCTATTTCTTCCAACTTATGGGGTAATTTGAACATTAGAAAAAGTGAAGTCAAATTGGTCAAAGCACTTGTGACAAAAACTCCAAATCACTAGCCCATGGCATATTTTGGTGAACATATATTCCGTATTAAGCTTCATCTCTCATCGAAGATCAATCCAAACAATCAATATCAGTTGCATCTAATTTGTACTTCAACGTCACATCAAATCATCCAAAACAACTTTTGTTCCAAACCAAGCTTCATCAATCTTGATCAAATCAAATCTAGTCAATCCATCATCTTAGGTTATCCTTCCAAATCATTGTGTTTCTTAACACTATCCTTGCATTGTTGTGTATCCTCAACAATGGGATATCCATCTTAATACTTGTGTTGCTTAACACTATCCTTGCATTTTTTGTGTATCCTCAACAATGTTATCATCATCAATCCATCAATCCAATCAACCAACCCTAGCTTGGTTTTCAACAAAATCCCAAAACAAAGCACTGATATCGTCACATATCCAAATCATCAAAATCCTATGAAAAATCCAAAAACATTAAAAAACAAGGAAAATCCAAAAATATCCAAATCATATCAAAATCCAAAAACACTCAAAAATTCAGGAAAATGTCAAAAGACATGTTATCTGAACTACGTCATCTCTGAGCTTAAACGTAGGCAAGGCTAATCTTTGATCAGCCCCTAAGACACAAAATCCAAAAACATTGATAAAATTTTGAAAAATCCCAAAAACATTTGAAAATTTGAAAATCAAAACATTTGTAAAACATATTGAAAATACCAAAAATAGCCTCAAAACATTTTGAAAACTCAAAAAACATTCAAATATTTGAAAAAAAACAAAAAATCCATCTATTGCATCTTGCTTTCACCCACAATAAACATCACTCAGAATAAATCAATCACCATCCCCAACTTTTGGTGAAACAGTCAGAAACAAGTATAGTATATCAAAAGTGAAAACTCAAAACGTTAAAGTCTAAGGTATCCTAGGATGTATCCTTCCTAGAATGGGCATTATCTTTTGGCAATAGTTTTGGTTCTTATCCTTAAAAAAATATTTCCTTTCGGTTAGTGGTATTGAAGAAAATTAGCTTGTTTTTTTAATTTATCTTTGTCTTTTGACTTATCTCTTTTCCCTCATTCCAATAACCTCTCGATGATGTCCAAACGAAAGGATATAGAGAAATAGGAATGGGGCAATGATCATTATCCTTTTATCTGTTGCGCTTGCTAGATGTTATTGTAGTATAACCTCGGTCATGCATACTTTATTTGAGCATAGCAAGGGTGTTTTAGGTGTCTTGTTGACCACATAGGAAGGCTTGATTTTCTATGTTTTGGTCTTATATGTTTGAAATATTTGAACTACATTTTAAATGAGGTTTCATATGTCAGGTGTGAAGAGGAGTAATCCTATATGATTGTCAAGCCAAATTCCATCACACTAAGTACAACATCATCCTGGTTCTTTATACCATGATGCATCGTACTTATGTGTGTAATCAAACATAAGCTAAGTGGCCCTTTTAAAATCCCAATTCTTGATAAGAAAATCATCCATCTCTCATGATCATCATCATAAAGTTGGCTTGTTGAATCCTCTTATCATCACCTGATTTCTTCTTTTCCGCACTCACATCATACCAAGACAGTTTATCATCATCACTAGTATTGCATCCACAAACCATCAACATACTGCATATCAAATCATATCATATAAAAAACATCGATCATTCCACATGCTTGTTTAACATCATAATATAGATATGTTAGTTTAAGCATCTCATAAAATCAGACATTTGTATAAACATCCATTTCATAATCATATAGGCATCATCACATCATATCATCATTTAAGTTGTTTAGGATAATATAGATCGGTTATTCTAAGCATCTTAAAACCATTTCATTTGAATCATCATCACAACCATCCTTACATCCATCTTGAACCTATTTATCATGAGATCGACCCTCAAATCGAATCATTTTTCTCGATCTGTCGAGGGGGCAATGTACCAGTGTACTTCTTTCTATTGGGGCATATGAAAAAATCATAAAATTTTGAATTTTGATCACAGTAATTTTATTCTTTGAACTGACTCAACAAGTACATTAATTCAAAGAGGGGGAAAATGTAGAAACACAAAATTGCTATCATGCATTTAATTAGGTCATATTCATCCACCCATCAAATAAATCAAGTTTATTTGATTAATCTCTAAAGTTCTCCATTTAAATTAAATAAATTCATCTTTAATACTAACATCATCCCCTTTAGTTAAATAAATCAAAATATTTATTTAACTATGTCTAAATAATTTTCCATCTCCTTTTGATTTATTTTAATCCACAAATCTAATGCAAAAAGGTCAAATCACCTAGTGTTCACTTAAGTTAAATAAATCAGGATTAAATCTAATCTTAATGCAAGTCCCATCCTGTAGCTTTTCCCACTTGCACAAATAAAACATTTAATTGATTTATTAAATCTTCATTTTCCCTCAAGAAGGCATCTTTAGAGAATATTCTCTCAAATTTGAATTCAAATCAAGTTGACTTGTCCCTTCCAACATAGAATTAATTCTCCTATTACATGTCCCCCACTAGGCATTTAAGACCCCTTCTCCCTCCAACAAGCCAAATTTGAAATTTGAAAAGGCCACCTAATGTCATTTGTTGGAACATTCCTCAAAATTACACATCCTTGGCCCATTCACATGGTGACAAGTGGCTCCTTGTCATTGGCTCAAGATTAGTCCCACATTCACCCATTTTGCATGTCTCTCCATCATTCTCTCTTATAAATAGAGAACCCATCCTTTGATTTTCATCATCCACAAATCCACAATTCATGCAAAGTTACTCTCTTCACATTGAGAGCTAATTTTTTCCACTTCATCTTCAAAGAATTTTATCATTGAGCTTGTCAAGGGTTGGGAAAGGGTCACTTTTCACAACAAAGTGACACCAATCCACTATGGGATAGACCTATGAATTGTGCTTCTTTGATACTTTCAATTAGTTTATTTTGTCATTTTGTTTGCGAAGTATGATGTATTATCTCATATGAGCATTTGTAGGTTTGCATGAACTAACCCATGCTATGGAGTTTAGAATGTGTGTAGATTTATAGGGTGCTCATAGAAGCATGTTTGAGATGGAAAGTGCTCAAACTCTTCATCAAACTCATGGAGGTTGATGAAGTTCTAGCACAAGCAAAGGTGAAGATGCAGGGATTGGAAATGAAAAGGAAGTTCCTTAAGAAGAACTCGGGGAAGCACTAGAAGAAGAAGCCTCTGAAGGAGATAGGCAAGATTTTGTTGGGTCTAGGTGGAGTTCGTTAAGACTTGTCGTGTTTGTATGTGTGTGATTTTGAATTCTCCTTCTACTTTTGTTGTATTAAAGCATGTAACTTTGAACACTGTTAATGGTGATTATTTTTTGTAAGGATTTTACTGGTAAACAATTATAGGGGTTATGGGATTTATTTAATGTTTTACTCTGGACGTTAAGGTGCCTCTGGTTTTTGTCATTTGATGTGGAATTTTGGTGGGTAATGACACTGAACAATAGATGTATTTTTTATCTTTACAAGCAATACAAAAAATTTGTGTTACCGATCCAAAAAAATAATTATCTTGTTATTTAATAATATGAGTTAAATAATGAAATTACTTAGTCTATAATCATATGAGTTATTTAAGAGGAATGCTATATTTAAATAATTAAATTGAAATTAAAAATATTAAATCAATAAATGGAAGCAAAACAAGAAGCATTTTTAGAAGCAAAAAAGTAAGCAACAATGGAAGCCAAACTAGAAGCAAACCAGAAGCAATCTTGGGAGAAAATGAGCAAGAAAAACTAGAAGCAAAACTAGAAGAAAAACTAGAAGCAAACCTGGAAGTAAACTTGGAAGTAAAACTGGAAGCAAAACCAGAAGAAAAAACAAAAGAAAAACCAAAAGAAAACCTGGAAGCAAAATTAGAAGCAAAACTAAATGCAAACATGGAAGAAAAATTGGAAGCAAACCCAGAAGCAAAATCGAAAGAAAAAATGGAAGCAAACTTGCAAAAAAAACTGGAAGCAAACATGGAAGAAAAATTGGAACCAAAATTGGAAGCAAATCTGGAAGCAAAATCAGAAGCAAAATCGGAAGCAAAACTGGAAGAAAAACTAGAAGCAAACCTGGAAGCAAAATTGGAGGAAAAATTGGATGCAAACCTAGAAGAAAAATCAGAAGCCAAATTGGGTGCTAATTTAAGTGCTATTTGAGGTGCTAATAGGGGTGCTATTTTTGGTGCTATTTCATGCGCTAATAGAGGCGTTGTGATTTTCTGGTGCTAGCTATGATGTATACTCCGGCGCCATATCTGGCGCCATAGTTAACCAAACATTGGCGTCGAGATCATCATGTCTGTTTACGCTGAGTTTAGCGCTAGCCAAGTTTCCTGATTCCTGAGCTAAAATGCACTAAAATCTGGTGCTAATTGCCTGTTGTGATGTTGTGCTATTGTGCCTTAATAGGTTGGTAGGACTCTCAAGCTAATACCATTGGAATATAATTTACTAACTATTTGGAAATTTTGTTGTGTTTTATGAGATTTTTATTTTAACAAGGATAATTCTTTTACAAAAGACACTCATAATATCATAGGAATGATGAACAACTCCAATATATAAAAATTCATGTAACAATAACTTTTCTTGAATTTGTAAACCATCTTTTGACTAGAGAATTTTCCCATATTTATTTTATTTCTAATTGGATAGATGCATAGAAATTATGTTAGAAGTATTTATTAAATATTTAATGTGACTCCACAAAGTTCCTTATAATGGCATTCACAAACAAAATTGTAGAATCGAAATAGTTTGGAAAAAATAATTGAAAAACCTAGAAAATCGATGGACATAAGACTGAGGATATTCTAGTGCCTACATAGCAGCTATCAATCTTCACTTCCCATGTGATGCTCAACAAACAATATTTAATTGAATAACTGGTCGCTTCCCTTCACTGTATGCATTGATCTAACATAGAGTAGCATGTCTTGTTGTTGCTCAAAATCAAATTCATTCTAACAAATTGCATCTACTAATAAGGGGTTTTCATCCCATTGCATATAGTGTTATCATCCTGGTGATAAACTTTAGCATAGCTTGATGAGAATAAAAATCCAAACAATTTTCTGAATGACTCTTCCTTCCCAGTCAATCCCTTTAATGAATCTAAAGTTGGCACTTTTTTTGCCAAAAGTCAATCAATCCTTCAAGGAAGATTTTATTTCCACTTTTGAAAAACATTAGAAATCTTATCCAAATAACATAAGTACTCAATCAAAGGTGAACAAGTTAAGTCAACCCTTTCTCTTGATTACTATTAAAAGGTAATTAATATTTTGGAGGTGTTTGGGCCTACACTCACTAGTTTCCTTTGTTTAATAGTTTTTGAGGCCTTTGATACCAACCACTTGAACTTACATTACAAATAATAAATTTCATGAGACCTCTTTTTTTTGAGGCATTTTAACATACTTAGAACCAAATAATCTTAGTAAGGGACCTTGTCCTAGATATCCTAGAGATATCTATAAATTATGGCTAGGACATTGTCTCCTTGAAATCTATATTTCTAGTAAGGAAAAAGAACCCTATATCATAGAATGAGCTATAGATTTAGTAAGAAGGTATGTTATACTAAAATTTCACACTTTTATGTATGTATGTTTTAGAATCATAGACAAAATCTTAATTAATCATGATATTATAAGGAAATTCTTGGATAAATCTAGGGAAAGGGTTTGTAAACTTGTAATGTTTCATTTCCATGATATTTGCTCTTATATAAAGTTATACACCCAATTGTGGTTAGGTAATTAAGAAATGAATCAATTACTATATTCCTTTCCTTAACTACATTGCTTATGCTCATTGAAATATATTAGTGAGTGTACATAGTCTCATACTAGATCTTACATTTATTTAGTTAACCACTTGGTGAATTCATTTAAGGTGTGAATAATTTGTTATAGGCTCGGACCTCATGGTAAATTATTGATCTATCTTATGTTAATTGGACTTAAGTTTTATAAGATACCAAGTAAATAACATGTGATCTAAGTCACCTTATTAGTAAGACAAAATCATATACTATTTCATGCATGCTTATTCAAGATATAGTGAGAATGTAACTATGATGTATTAGATTGTGTGAGTTCCTATACTTTAAAATTGAAATGTGTTGAGACATCTTAGTATATAAGTTGTAGTACAACAATTAGATATGTATATAGTGACCTAGTATTAAGGTAAGTATATCAAACTCTATGTAAGTAATAGTAGGATGTACATACATTCTTATCATATGATGTAACTTACGACTAACTATTGAGGCCATAATTAATATAAATAGAAAGTAAAAACTTTATCTAGACCTTGAACTAGACTAATATAAGAGTATTGGATTTTGTCATAATTTGAATGAGATCAGAGTGTTAGAAATATTAATATTTACTTTATTGAAGGTACATTTGAATAAGAATATATAAAGGATATGTAGTTATATGATCCATTGGTCTCAGGTATGACTCATATGTCGTTTATGTTCAAATAAAGTTTGCAATTATGGCAAGTTAAGTGATCAAGATAATTGTTCATTTTTTCTCATTATAGCCAATCAGAAAATTAGACTTTGGGGATTTATACAATTTTTACATTATGAATAATAAAGGTTTTGAGGCCTAATTAGAGATCCAAATGTTATATGAAAGTGTTATATTTTAGGCATTCTAAATTGGGAATTGTGTTGAAATTCCTGGCTTGTTGTTAACTACTATTAAATATTGACAATCATTAATGCAAATTTTTTGGGGTGTAACATAGTAATTAATGAAACCTTGATAATTGGAAAATCCATGTGTAGGTCTTTTGAGAGACCTTGTGAGGAGCACTATGTGTTACTTTGATCTATTTGGAAGTGGGTATGTAGGGAATCCTTGGGAGAAGGATTCCCCAAAGACCTCAATTCCATAGGGGGACGGTATACGAGATGATAACTCCTATATTTTGGGGTTTTCCTAATTATTTT
>VDFB02177161.1:0-15619 GCA_007258455.2 Sequoia sempervirens | reverse complement strand
TTCTCAACTCCTACATGGTATTAGAGCTTCAGATCTGCAGCTACCTGTTCTTGTTTTGAGAATTTTTGCATTGGAAGCAGATCTAGGTTTCAAGGCTTCTTTTGCCAGATACAGGGGGTGCTTGATTTTTGGGTGCATCTTGGGCCCAAACTGACCTCACGATTGGACTCAAAGCAGCCAAAAACCCATATTTTCATATATGGCATGCCCTATTTGAGCACAGTTGCACCAGAGGGCAATTTTTCTTAGGCCCCAAGGCCGTATGGCCTCAGGGCTCGTTTTTCGAGGAAAAACGTGTGAAAATTTTAAAAATAAAAAATAAAAAATAAAGGTTTTTTATTCAAAATTCTGTGCTCACCATGTAAATTTGCAGCGCCGCCCAGTCGCCGCCCGGCGGCCACCCCAGCGCCGCCCAGCGGCCACCGGAGAGCCGCTAGGCCAGCAGCTGCCTCTGCCACCGGCCAACCACCAGAACGCCCAACTCGCCACCGGTTCTCCACCGCTCTGTGCCGCTCCACCACCCCTGTGCGCTCAGCCCCCTGGTCCGCCCAGGCGACCAGGGGCCTTGGATTTTAAGCCCTTGAGGGCTTTGGATTTTTTTGAGATCTTTTGGAGCTTCCTTCAGTCAAATGGGTGTATCTCGGGCTTTTTAGCTCCGTTTTTCGAACGAAAAGAGGCGTTGGAAAGCTGGCTCTAAGCCTGATCTGATGGTGAAGGATTTTTTCAAAATTTTCTAGTTTGGTTTCCGTTTTTAGTAGTCAAAGTCAGATGAAGCTTTTCACACTCCTGGAGTCATAACTTTTGCATACAGACTCCGTTTTTCAAAAACGAGTAGGCGTCGGAAAGCTCTTCTCATGCTCTTTCTAGAATAATAACTTTTTTTCATCAAAAATTTACCAGGTATACAAAATTTTGTATGAAGCATTTTTTGCTTTTTCAAGCTTTTCAGCTTTAAAAATTGTACTGGGGTTTGGGTTCTCGTATTGTGGGGGGGGGGTGTTTTTTCTTGCTTTCTATATTTTCCATAAGAAAACTAGAACACCAAAACTCTCAAAACAAATCAAAACCTTCTGCATCTTCTGTCTATTCTAAAAGATCAAATAATAATAAAAATAAACAAGCAGGCACAGGTGCAGGGTTTAATGGCAGACTCTTCTTCGGTTGAGCATCTTTCCCCACACAATTATCATACCTGGAAGGCATAGATGACAAGACTTCTCATGTCCAAAGGTTTATGGTCATGTTTGGATGATGTTCAACCTCAGTTGCAACGTTAATTTGAGATCTTTTAGCACAGGAACAGAATGGATGAGGCCATGGGGTTGTTATCCTTGCATGTTTCATACAATCTTCTCTTTCATCTCGAGGGTTGTGCAACTCCTCGAGCTATGTGGTTGAAGTTTGAAACACTTTTTGGCACCATTAATCAGTTCCGAGCACTTCAGATTGAGGCAGAATTGACCACTCTGGTACCTGATTCCTTTCCTTCTATTGAGGATTTCCTGATGAAATTAAAATCTCTCAGATCTTTCTTACAGGGTTGTGGTAAAAACAAAACAGATATAGAGTGTATTTACCTACTTCTATCTAAGCTTTGAGGATCCTTCCAGATTTTCTCTTCTACCTTCTATTCCACCATGGATGCTTTGGGTCCACATTTTACCATGCCTTCTCTTGAGGTATTCTGTGATCGATTGACACGAGAGCAGGCCAAGCTCACACAGTTGGATACTCTTCATGGATCAAAGAATAAAGCATTGGTTGCTCAGCCATCCCAAGGGAAACAGAAGCAGAAACAGAAGCCGAAGACAGATTCAGTTGGCAATGAGAGTTCCTCCAAGCCACCACCTAAAACAAATTTAAAACCACAATCCAATCCTAAATAGGGTAAATCTTCTAAGTCTGGTGAGTCTTCCTCCAAGACTAAGAAGAATCCAGGTGATCCTTGTAGTTTTTGTGGCAAGGAAGGACATCTAGTTTCCAGGTGTTGGAAACGATTAGAGGCTTTAGAGGAAGCCATGCAGCGGCATCATATTTCCTCACCTCAGCCTCCTTCTCCATCCACGGGGAAAGGTCATGCTCTTTCTGCACGAGCCTCGTCTTCAGGATCCACCTGGATTATTGACTCTGGTGCTTCGCACCATATCTCACACTCACAGGATTTAGTCACTGCACTTGCTCATAGTGCTACTTCACAGATTGCAGTTGGTGAGTCAACACAACTCTCAGTTCAGGGTTCAGGTACTGTTTCATTGGATGGTGGTTGTCTACAGGATGTGGTTCTAGTTCCTGACATTTCGACAAACCTTCTATCTATTTATCAGATTTGCCACTCTGGCTCTGGTAAAACAGTTGAGTTCTCACCACATGATGTGGTTATTCGAGACCTTCATGATCCTAACTTGGTTGTGGCTACTGGGAGTGTGGATTCTGCATCACGCTTATACAAATTTTATGGCTTTGAGAGTTTCAACACTGTTGGTTCCTCTCTTATAGCACATGCAGATTCAGTGAGCAGGGTTTGGCATGAGCGTTTTGGCCATGTCAATTACAGATATCTACAACAGATGAGTACTTAGGCACTTGTGATTGGGCTCCCACAGATTTCTTGTACTGATGGTGTATGTCGAGGTTGTGTTCTTGGCAAACATCATCGTGATCCTTTTCCTAAGGGTCGAGCCACCGTGGCTAGGGCACCCCCTAGAGTTGGTACACAAAGGATCTTGGCGTCCTTCGACTCTTCTTTGGTAGGCCCGCTATGTGCCTGCTATACCTTATTGATACTCTCCGCATATTACATAAGCGCAATTTTGGCATGTCCGATGTCTTTGACTCCATTCAGATTTTAAGATACATTTGTGGAGAGCTAACTGACTTTCTATCAGAGGATACGCATTGCATAATGGGGAATATGTTAACGCTTTTACAAACATTTTGTAATCGAAAGATGGCTTTACAACATTAGTTTACAGCCCGGCACTCTGTATCGGTGTCAGCCGGTGAGAAAGTATCGTAGAATCCTTTACTGAGATGGTGGCAAATTGTATGATACAGTCTCGAGCTATGAGTTCTTCCTTCTGGGCTGAGGCAATCAATTGTGCCAATTATATTCAGAATCAGATGCCTCATAAGGCATTGCGACATATGACTCCTGAGGAGGCTTGGACCCATGTCAAGCCTGATGTTTCTACATTCCAAGTTTTTGGTAGTGAGGCTTGGGCATTTATTCCTGATGCTCAGAGGAAAGCCATGGAGAGGAAGAGCCGACCACTCATATTTGTTGGCTACTTTGAGGATTGCGATATTGGCAGCGTGATTCAACTGCGGTAGTTTCGAATAAACTCATTGACTCCATGTTTCATGAGTAGGTTCAATGAACCCATCTCTCATGATATCAAATGGTCCACTTAGCACTCATTGCATCTAGGTGATGCTCATGAGGTGAAGCATCAGTCCATCCCCGAGGTCACCTATCCCCCGTATCGCTTTCCATACTCGCTTAACTGTGTGAGTTTCCAAGGTTAAGTCTTCGCTTAGGCTGTTACCCCCATTTGCAAAACCTTTCAAGAAGTGTTGTGCCTTATGAACCATTCATTATAGAGCCTTTAGCTCATCAATTGATAGGGAGTAGAGCTTTTCCAAGTCAAATGAGCATCACTCCACTCCGGACTGCTTCTACCCCTCTCGCGGAGCATCACCTAGATGCAATGAGCAAGTGGGACTGATTTGATATCAAGAGATGGGTCTCCGGGTGAAACCACTACTCATGAAACATGGGTCACGAGTTTGACTCCTAAACTACATGGTTGAATCCCCGATAGCAATATCAAGCAATTTGACTCACACAGGAAAATACCTCCTACTATGAGGATGTTAAGGCGCATAAAGTTGTTTGATCCCCGATTCCGTAGAGGTCTTGTTTCGCGTAGATGTCTAGTTTGATGAGCGCCATCCTCGATGGATTCTCCATCACCAGCTTCTCCCTCATTGCCTACTCCTCCCTCTTCATCACTTGAGGATTACTTATCTCTTGAGGATGATGTAGATGATGATCCACCATCTCCACCACCACCAGTTGCTCCGTCTTTGCCTAGGTGGGCCCGTGTCAAAGTTGATGTAGCTGGTTCTTTGGCAGGTGATACTTCAAATACTCATCGTACTCATGCTCAGACATCTGGTTCTAGTCTTTTGAGTCATGCCATTTTGGATGATCCTCAAAAGTTTTCAGAGGCGACAGGTCACCTTGAGTGGGATAAGGCTATGGATGAGGAGTATTCTTCTTTGATGAAGAATCATACTTGGGATCTTTGTCCTCTTCCTAAGGGAAGAAAGTTGGTTCGGTGCAAGTGGTTGTACCGTACCAAGTATGCTGCAGATGGTTCTATTGATAAGTATAAGGCACGTCTTGTTGCGAAGGGTTTTTCTCAGGTGGAGGGTATTGATTACTCTGAGACCTTTTCCCCTGTCGCTAAGATGAATTCTATTCGCTTTGTACTTTCACTTGCAGCTTCACAGGGATGGTCAGTGTTTCAGATGGATGTGAAGAGTGCCTTCTTGCATGGTGACCTACATGAGGAGATCTATATGGAGCAGCCTCAGGGTTTTGTGCAAGACACTTCTTTGGTTTGCAGACTTCAGCGTTGATTGTATGGTCTCAAACAAGCCCCTCGGTATTGGTATGAGAAGATGGACTCTTTTTTTCTTTCAACTCACTTCACACGTTGCCATTCTGATCACATAGTGTACATTTGGAGTCAGGAGGGTGATCTTTTGATTCTTGTGCTATATGTCGATGATCTCATCATTACAAGTAGCTCATCTTCCATGATTCAGGATGTTCAGCGAGCTTTGATGGAGCGGTTTGAGATGACAGATCTTGGACTTTTGCACTATTATTTGGGCCTGCAGGTTATTCAGTCTTCGGATGGGATTTCCTTATTTCAGCAGAAGTATGCTCTTAATATGCTCCACTGCTTTGGCATGCTTGATTGCAAGCCTGCCCCCACACCTTTTCAGTCAGGTGTTGTCTTGTCTTCCACTTGTACTACTTCTTCCGTGGATACTACTCTGTATAGACAGTTGGTTGGCAGTTTGTTGTACCTGACACACTCTCGTCCTGATCTTTCCTTTACGGTTGGCCTTGTCTCTCGATTCTCACATGATCCACATGAGAGTCATTGGCAAGCAGCCAAACGTATTTTGAGGTACATTCGAGGCACCACTCATTATGGAATTCACTACACATCAGGATCCCCTCACATTGTTGGCTTTACTGACTCAGATTGGGCTAGTGATGTCGATGATTGGAAGTCTACTTCTGGCTTTGTTTTTTTCCTTGGTTCTGGTCCTATTACATGGTCTTGCAAGAAGCAGTCAGCTATTGCATTATCATCTACAGAGGTTGAGTATCGAGGAGCAGTGTTAGCTAGTCAGGAGGTTTTATGGCTTCGATAGTTGATGATAGAGTTTGGGTTTCCTCCTGATAGTCCCACTATACTTTGGTGTGACAATCAGAGTGCCATTCATATTTCTTGCAACCCAGTGGAGCATCAGTGGACTAAGCACATTGAAATCCATATGCACTTCATTAGGTAGTTGATTCAGGATGGTTGTCTCATCTTGGAGTACATTCCTACAGAGGACAAGTTGCAGACATCTTCACTAAACCTTTGGCACTGCCGCGCTATCTTCAGTTGTGCTCCATGCTTGGGGTGAAGGAAGTTGTCCTTGGTGGGTCTCAGTGAGGCCTTCCTTCCTTCTTTCATGTTTTTTTTAGCATGCTTTTTTCTCTTTTTGGAGTAGAGTTTTTCCCATGAGGTTTTCTCTATTTCTCCACTTTACAAAGATTTGGTTGTAATTGGGTACCTTATCTGGCCTTGTTGCCGGGACCCAAGTTTACTTTCTTGCATTGTAGTTACCTTTGCTTTCTTGCATATGTTTGTAGCTGCACTTTTGCTCATCTTAAGGGGGGTGTTTGAGTAAAGGTTTAAATTTAATCATGTTAATTAAATTACCTTTATCTCCTTCTTAACATTTCACCTTAGTTTGCATAATAAGACATTTAATAATTATATTAATTATTAAATGTGTTATCCTTTTAAAGCTTTTTGACCTATATGTGGTTGAAAACTCTTCTTTTGTAATTATTCTCTTTTACAGATTGTTGAATACAGAGCTCCATCTTTTTGAGCAATTTTACTGTGTTCTTGTTGCTTCTCTTTACTTCTCCCTATAATAGGTTTTTTCAGCTTGCAGAGATCACTGGGCTCCTATGGCGTTGTAGTTTCTCAACTCCTACAAGAATTATATATCTTTTTATTTCTATTCCTTACATTATCCTATTTTGTGATATAAGATATCTTTTCTCTATCTAAAAGGAAAAATATTTTCTTTATTCTCACTTATTTACCTCTCAAAAACTCCTTCATAGTTGATGGTCCTTTTTCTCTAGTTTTTCAAGTTTTCTCCTTCACAAATATATAATGCTAACTATTTTAGGTTTAGTGAGTTTCTCATATACCCCTTGTGACTACTTTAGACTTGGAATTCTATAGATACAAGACACCTTTTTAATATGCCTCAATTCAAGGACATGTCAATGAGTAGAAACCCTTTGAATTTTAAACCTTTCCATTTAATACCACTTGATGTAGTCTTGGATGGAAGGTCCAATGAAGAACTATCTAACCATGCATTCTTAATAAAATCCCACACAATTTATGTATAATGATACTTAAAACTAATATATTCCTATTATAATCAACTTGATTCAATATATGTATAACCAAGAATATAAATTACATCCTTAGTCTCCACCACAATGAGCTTATAACAAGCTAAGCCTCAACTATTCAATTATGATTTTAAACTACCTACAAGATTACTCTTAGCCACCATAGCCTTATTCAATAATTTAATTCACCATAACATTAAACATCTTTAGATACATATGCACAAATTATTTTTTAGATTCTTGTTCTTTGTTCATTGTGCACTTCTACATTAAAACATCATGAATACATATATATATGACAAACACATTGCTTTTAAACCTTAAAAATGGAAACATAACTCCCTCCATTATAATATAAATATTATATATGGTTTGAGTTTTCATTTTCCCCTATAGAGAATTTCTCCCATCCTCATGATATAAATCCCTGATGGACTAGATTTTCTTCACTGATGCTCAATTACATGTCATACTACTTGACAAGGGAGACATTTCCAATTCTTAGTCCACTACTAATACCCATGATTTTTTTTCCCATATAGTTTATCCCCTTTCCCCCTTTCTTCTTCTATCAAAAATTAATCCTGTAAAATAATGAATTTTCCCAAAGGAATCTAGCTCCTCACTTTGGTGAAATGACCTCTCTTCATCAAAATTTAACCATGTTCTTCTTAGGATCCCATTTGAAGGATATTGTAATTATGGAAACATCCACCTTGGATACAAAATATCATGAGGATCCCTCGTCATATGAAACCTCATTTTATCCTTTTGATATAACCCCTCAATTAAAACCCTCACTATGCTCTTACCTTTAGTGGCACTATCTCTCATCTCCCCTTTCCCACTCCTATTTCAAACCCACAACTATGAACCACTCTAGATATTATTAGCTCAAAAATTAGTCTAGATAATTCCTTATATATATTTTATAGCATTTAACATAATCATTGAATATCATAAATAATGTATTTTTTAACCTCTGAAGATTATTATCTAAGGAACTAGTGGAATGGGGAAATGATACCTTAGTTATTGTATTAGGTGTGCAATATATGTCAAGTCAATCAATCGTAAAATTTCATTACTAATCCTTGCACCAATAGGAATTGTTACAATAAATTTATGCACCTACAATTCCCACATTCTTAAATATGCCTAGATTAAAAATATGACCTTTAAGTCAACATTCATTGGTGACATTGCATAAAGAGTTTAAACAACTTCGATGTATTCTTAATGATTATATGAATTCTATAGGCTCCAGGATGTTTGTTAGTATCAAAATTGTGCTTGAAATATGTATTTCCATCACATAACACAAAATATTTTGGTGAAATATCAATTATCCTTGTTGGTGATCTCATATAATTATCTCATGGAGGGCATACCATTATATGCAAGTATAGTTCACTTAATTATTTTACTACATATGAAATAACCATCTAATGTAACGATACATTTATTACATGTATAATTTCTACTCTACTTGAATGCAAACAATACTTATGGTAATGTATTTTACACTACATTCCAAACAATTGTTACCTTGGAGATAGTTTTTGTCAATAGGACATGAAGCAAAACAAGTTATATTTTATTTAATATAAATTGGTAAATATTCATAATGCATCTCTAGGTCCAAAAGTGTCACATTCTTTGTCCAAGATAAGAAAAACAATCCTTTCATCCATGCATAGTTTATCCAACCATGTATTTCTACATTTCAGATTCATCATATCCATCCAAGTTATCCAAGTCATGTCAAGATCATCATGTTTCTTTGGAAAAGGAGATCCTAGGTCTAATGGGTGGATCACTAAAATAAAACCTTTTCCAAGAACAGGTGTGGGAATCTAGATCGACAAGGATATGAGATTGAATTAAAACTTAAAAGGTGAATCAATCAACCTTGGAGATCTGAATTATTTTTGGGGTTTTGTTTGTGATCTTGGAAGTGGGATTAATGGATTAAAAAAGTGACGCAATGATGTAACTATGTAAACTATGAAAATGTAGTTTTTGTTATGAATTATGATAGACTAAAAATAGACAGACAAAATCAGAGTCCATAAACATAAAAGACAAACACAAAAGAACTTGGAGTTCAAATTTGGGTTGAATCTAGTTGGTCTAGAGTGCAAGGATGCCCTAGACTAAGGACTTGTTTCTTTAATTTGATTTTGCAAGCCTAAGGTCCCTAGTCTGCAGCTTCTTTCCTCTAGGTTTAGTTTTTAGATCTTGATTTGTTATTCAGAAAATATAGATTCCATGATTTGTCAACTTGTAGGGTTTTGATGCATGAATGAGAAAATTTCCTTCAATATTCCTCCAATTCAATTAAGATCTATAACCTACACACATGAAGAGAGAGAAAGGGTTCTACCATATATGAGCTTGCCTCAGTCAAACCCCATGTTGGTATTTCTACCTCCACAAGGGAAAAAATGATGATAAATAGAGTTTATCCTTTTGAGGGATATAGGCTAATTGAAAAAAAAGTAATGAACTGACACTTTGTTGCAACTCATCACTCATATCTAATCTCCTGGATGGACTAAAGACACACTCATCAGCTTCAAGGATTAATTGTTGCATGACTTGATTTGATTCAAGAAGACCTACAAGTGTTAGTGCTCAAAAACAAAATGCATGTAAAACATGAAAAAAAATGAACATACAACTTGACATGATGCTTGAATGACGTAATGTTGTAATAATCCTCAAAATTCTTCTCTTGAATGCTCTTGAATGCTTTTAGGACACTTGATTCGCTTAATTGAATTTTTAATATCTTTCTCCTCTTTAAAATTGTGAAAATATTATGTATTTATATGTCATTAATCTAATTTCCCGAAAATTAAACCCCAATAGTAGGTCCTACAATTAAAATATGAATTTCAAATAATAAATTATCAACACCAACATATTTAAATTTGGAGCCAAAATAGGTAGTCTAGGGCATCCTATGCCCTAGACTAGATTCCTGCTTTTTAGGGATCCAAAGTGTCACAGGAAAATATTAAATGCCTACTTTGATTTCCCATGTTTGATTTTTCAATTAATGAGCAATTACATGCATAATTAGGAAATTAGGTGCAAGCACATAGGGGAAGCAAAACCTAGTGTGAAATTGTTAAGGGTGACAATTTTGAACGCTACATTTAGCCCCCACTTTAGTGAGAGTGTGAAATTCCACTTAGAATCACACTAAAGTGAGAATATATCAAGAGGGGTTGAATTATACAAATATTAAAGAGATAGGGTGTCAATGAATCTGGGTAATTGTGTGAGCCCCCAGGATTCAAGATCCTATGGAAAGACAATATAAGGACAAGAGAACACACATGTGTGAAATGCAATACAACATGACAAACACAAAGCATACACGACAAAGACACATGACATAAACATAACATAAAGAAAACAACAAAAACAAACAAACATAATGCAAATACAAAGAAGACACATAAAACATAAACATAAGGGTTAGTTCTAGAGGATTCAAGTCAGCAAGGCAAAGAGACCTCACTCTTAGGTTTGTCTCAAATAAAAAATGTCACCTCTCGAATATGATGTTATTCAAGATAGTGCTCTCATAAGGACTAGTAAGTTGTGTTTTCCCAAGTCAATCATGAGTTACATAGATCCACTAGCTAGCAAGTTGTGTTATGCTAGGTGTCCATGCAATATGTGGGTTCCACAAAGCTAGCAAGTTGCATTATGCTAGATGAATCATGAAACACATGGCTCCATTGGTAAGCAAGTTGTGTTAAGCTAGGTGGCCATGTTAAAAGGGTGCTCAAGTTCATGAATTGGCAAGCTACGTTATGCCAAATTCATGGACTATCTTGGAAATCATGCCTCAAGGAGTGCACAAATTTTAATGTCATGGGTGACCATTTAATGTTGTAGGGTACAAAAATAATGTCAGGGGGTGCATAAAAATTTAACAAAAATCACCTTAGGGGTACACAAAGTTTAATGTCACGAGGGAAAAAATCAATAGGACACACCTAAGGGGGTGTTATGAATAACACCACCACAAAGGGTGCATGGAAACAACGTAAATTATTATGCTTTGAAGAACGCCACTCAACACATGACTGGTCACACTTTAGGGCATATGGTACCACCACAAAAGGGACACTACCATATATTTAAGGAGCCCATGTACATTAGATAACATCTTATAATATTACTACTAAGGGGGAAATTATGTGAGAAACAAGGCCACATCCTAGGGACATCATGTATAATATCACTGCTAGAAAGAGCCATATATCTAGTAGTCCTATTTAAAATTCTAATATGTGGGAGTACTATGCCCCTCAAGTACAATGTTAGTGTACTTGCTACACTAATATTTTAAGGAGATAATAGAATATAAAGGATCCCTTATACAAAGGAATACACCTTATAAGAGATTAACTGCCTCTTGCCCCTAAGTGTAAAGGGGAAAGGGAAAGCCTATGTGGATTGTGTTGCATTGCTCCTTGCATAATGAAATGTGATTGCATAAAATTAAACTTGGGCCCCCACGTATGGTAATGATTATCATGTGATACTACGATTACCACATAAAAAGGAGAAAAATCCAAAGTTATTTAATCTATTATCTTATCAAATCTATTGTTGTAAGGGTCTAAATTTTATAATTTCTTCTTTAAGGTGTGATAGTTATTAGTATTGTGTCCAAAAAATAAATGATATGCACAAGAAGATGAGGTTTTATTCTTGTGTTGTACATCATTTCTTTCTTGCATAGGAGGTAATGTAATAAATCACAATTGTAAAAGTGTATGTAAAGTGCGCTCAGTCTCAAACAAGGGTTGTGGAGCAGGTAATAAACCTTTTCTAATAGGAGCATGAAGTTTGTGTGGTTTGGAGGATGGAGTAAATTTTGTATGAAAAGGTGGGAGACCTTGATAATGAATTCCTTTTGTATCATCAGATGGTATTTGTTCCAAAAGGGTGTAGATTTCATGTTCATTCTTTGTATCACAACCTCGTTTACTGAGAATCTTAAATCCTTGTCCATAGCATTGTTCCAAGCTAATGGGTGTATTAGTGAATTTATTTTCATAGGATGGGGGGTCTTTTATAGGTTCATCATGGTTGTCATTAGCAGGATCTCTCATGTGTGATGGGCAAGGTATGAATTGTAAAGTAATTTCTTTATGAGAATTGTAAAGCAACCCAATGTTGGTATCATTGGTATTGTTGGTCTTTGAGGATTGTGGGTAGGAAAAGGATAAAGGGAAACATGTTGGATTCAAGGTCAAGCATTGTAGTATTTAGGAATTCATCCATGATCACTTCCTCTTGCCTTGAGATGGAGGAACATGAGTTTCATTACTTGACAGATTATCATTACCAAACACATAGCAGGAAACATCAATCAAAGATTTCAACAAAGATAACATTTTACCAAAACATTCAACCATTATGACAATGTGTTATAATGAGCTACATGCACTGCAATTCAAATTGTTACAACACAATGAACAAAAAACTGAAAGCGTATATGGATAGGGAATCTTGAGTAGGATCAGCCATAGAGATTTGGGCAAAAATGACTTGGTCAAGGGTGCAATACATCCTAGACTAACAAGGTATTTTTTGTAAATTTCAAAATTTTGATGTGTTCTATAGTGTTTAAGTATTCTTTTCTATGACTACATGCAGGTACCGTGATAAATAAATCTCCAAAATTTTATAGAATTGTGATTTTGAAATGTGAAATGCAAGTATGCAAGCAATTTTCCAAAATATTCAAACAAAAAATGCAATACAAAATACCATTTTTTAGATTTTAAAATACAAAAATCCTTTGAAATCTAGAAATTTAAAAGCTTGATACCTTTTTGCAACAATAAGAATGCACTTTTTCACTTGTTTTTACTATATGCATATACCTTTATGAATGCTTTTAACACTTTTAGATATGATTTTAGATCTAATATGTCCTAATGCAGATTTGTAGATGTAATTATGATGATTGAAATTAACTCTATTTGAACTTTGAGTGCAATATGCTATGCATTTTTTATTTTTTAATACTTTTTCATGAAATGATGGATGCAAAACAAAACAAGATTTAAACTTAGATATAAGATTATATGATTCATATTTCAAAAGGAATATAATGCAAAATCAGTCAGGTTCACCAAAATGTTTCGTTGGAAAAGGCAATCCTAGGTCTAAAAGGTAGATCACTAAAATCAAACCTTTTCCAAGAACATGTGTGGGAATCTAGATCAATAATGATATGAGATTTACTTACAACCTAATAAGTGAATCAATCAACCATGGATCTAGATTCTTTTTGTGGTTTTGTTTGTGATCTTGGAAGTGGGCTTGATGGATTGAAAAATTGGTGCAATGATGTAACTATGTAAACTATGACAATGTAGTGTTTTGTTATGAATTATGACAAACTAAAAATAAATAGATAAAATTAGAGTCTAGAAACACAAAAGGTAGACATAGAAGAATCCAGAGATCAAATTTGGGTTGAACCTAGCTGGTTCAGGGTACAAGGATTCCCTAGATTGAGGACTTGTTTCCTAAATCTGATTTCACAATCTTGAGGTCCCTGGTTTGTAGTCTCTTTCCTTCGAGTTTGGTTTTCAAATCTTCATCTATTACTGAGAAAATATAGATTCTATGATTTTTCAACTTGTAGGGTTTTGATGCATGAATGAGAAATTTTCCTTCAATCTTCCTCCAATTCACTTTAGATCTATAACCTACACACATGAAGAGAGAGAAAGGGTTGTGCCATATAAGGGCTTGCCTCGATCAAACCTCATGTTGGTATTTCTACCCCCACAATGGAAAAATTAATGATAAATAGAGCTTATCCTTTTGAGCCCGATAGAGGCTAAATGATTTAACACTTTGTACGCAACTCACCACTCGAATTTGATCTCCTTGATGGACTGAAGTCACACTCATCACCTTCAAGGATTAATTGTTGCTTGACTTGATTTTATTTGAAGACCTACAAGTGTTAGTGCTCAAAAACAAAATGTATGCAAAACATGAACTAACTCACATATAACTTGACATGATGCTTGAATGACACAATGTTGCAATAATCCTCAAAAAAATTCTCTTGAATACTCTTGAATGGTTTTAGGACACTTGATTTGCTCAATTGAATTCTCAATATCTTTCTCCTTTTTGGAATTGTGAAAATACTATGTATTTATATGTCATTAATCTAATTTCCCAAAAATTAAACCCTGATAGCCGACAATTGAAATTTGAATTTCAAATAGTAAATTACCGACACCAACATATTTAAATTTGGAGCCAAAATAGGCAGACTAGGGCACCCTATGCCCTAGACTAGATTCTTGCTTTTCATGGATTCAAAGTTTCAGGGGAAAATATCAAATGCCTACTTTGATTTCCCATGTTTGATTTTCCAATAAATGGGAAATTACATGCATAATTAGGAAATTAGGTGCAAGCACATAGGGGGAAGCAAAACCTAGTGTGAAATTGTCAAGGGTGACAATTTTCAATGTGAAACATCCATGTAATATCACCTAAGGATATCATTCATTTGGGATCTAATAGATCTAGGTTTCTAAAATAATCATCTAATCCAACCTTCACTTTAGACCTTTGAGTCTAGAAAATGTTTCCCTCTTTTCCACTCATTTATCCAACTCATCAAGCATCAATTCCTATGCCCTTTTCCATATCAAATCCTTAAATCAAGTATAATGTATTCTATCACAAAGAAAAACCACCAAACTCATAATTCTTGAATAAAATACCTTCCATGTAGCCAATCCCTCATATAATAGTTTGAGCTTTCTTAGGAGAACTATCCAAACCCTTTTACAAAAATTTAGTGATACAGATGAGGACACTCCTAATGAACCTAAGTACACTCTTGATCCCAACAACCTCCTTAATTCTAAAAGAGGACATGACCTTATGAATATATTTATTGAAATAAAAAATATCCAATCCAAAGGAAATTCATTGAATCGATGGCTAAATTACCACCTAATTATGTCTAAGCTCCATCCTTAACAACATAGTGTTCCTTGACACCATAGATCCTGACCATGCCCATACCAACCTTCATCTAGAACACAAAACCATGTGCCCCAAACTAAACATTCATTTACCATCAAGGGTAAGGAAAAACACATGAGGACCATGCCCAATGAATAACATGAGCCTCCAACCCCAAAAACCCCCAAATACCCCATCAATTAGTCTAGCCACATGATCTAGGGCTAAACAACATGCTTCTGAATAAAAAATATCTCCATTATAATTAACCAATGAAATTCCTATATTTCTACCTCTAACATGACCATCCTTGGTTCCCCTACTAAAGATTTGACCCCAATTCCCTAGGTCACACACACCAACACAAGCATATAACATCTCCCAAAAATTAATGTACCCCCAACATCACTCACATCAATACAACTTCTAATCTCTTGTACCATTACTTAGTTCATTTTTAAACAAGAATTTCAAGCCATGAAATATGCAACTTCAAATAAATCTAAGACAAGACCCATAAAAAATTATATACCTTTAAGGAGTTATGTCCATATCCTTTTGACTACTCTATCTTACAAATTTTATAATTTAAAACATTATTGTACACATAATGTCTAAATTTCCAATCAAATTAAGTGTGCATATATCCTACATCACTTATATTCAAACAATCCTTCATTTAATCAAATACAGGTAAAATTAATAGATTGGATTTAAATTTCGTGTAAATAATTTAATTATATTATATTATTAAATAATTTCATGTATGAATCTTGAGTTTTTACATATGATGATTGAATGTATGAATTTAAATTGCAAGATTAAATTAAAGGTTTTAAAGTTCAA
>VDFB02177160.1:0-29907 GCA_007258455.2 Sequoia sempervirens | reverse complement strand
TCCCATCTCAAAAAGTTTTATGCCTAAATCTTTCAAGGTATAGAACCAAAACTTAAAAATCATAAAAAAGTCCCAAAAATGGTTACTTCGCTTAAAACTGCAACAAAGCGCCTTTGGTGACAAACAAAATAAAAATAAAAATAAAATCAAGGAAAACAAGTAAAGAAAACCTCTAGTGAAAACCACTTCGGTGGCACTTTGGGCAAGTACCTTGGTGAAAACCTGGTAAACAGGCACCTTGTGTAAATAAGCACTCTCCATCCATCTTGGTCTCCATGACTTGCTTTGCATCATTCATTCACTCATCGCATATCATCCCATTTCACCCTTCCATCCGCATTTGCACCATAGCTTGGTCTTGCATTTGTGTCAGGATTCCTCCTAGAGCTACTCGGCCCACTTAAAAGGTCAGTTTGTCCTGCCTATATCGGGGTAGTCTATCGCTTCACACTGGGGGCACGTTCTCATCGGATCGGATTCGTGTATGATCTTAAAATCCTCAAATCAAAAAATCCAAAAAAAACATCAGAAAATCAGAAAATCCAAAAACATTCAAAACATATCAAAATCCAAAAACAGGTCAAAAAGTCATTTCAAAATCCAAAAACAAGGTCGTCTTGTCGAACTACGTCGTCTCTGAGCTTGAACGTAGGCAAGGTTGATCTTTGATCATCCCCCGAGACATTTAGGTCAGTCCTATAGGAGTCTGTCATAATAAACTGACATCGCATCATGTGTATCTTCATCCTCAGAATCCAGCCAAGTCGCTACCGAATCCACGGGTCTCTCGATAACGTAGGCATAATCTACGATAATTCCAGGCCCCTAGGATAGGGTCTTTAGGTTAGTATCTTGGTCAAAAAACTTTAAAAATCCCAAAACATTGAAAATTAAAATCAAAACATTTGAAAACATTTGAAAAAATACCAAAAACAGCCTCAAAACATTGCAAAACTCCAAAAACATCCAAATATTTGAAAAAAAATCCATCCGCCTCATCTCGCTTACACTCGCAATAATCAATCATCCATAATAAATCGTCATCATCCTCAACCTTTGGTAACACAGTCAGAAACAAGTCTAGCAGTCAAACGTGAAAACCTAAACTGTCAAAATCTCAAGTATAGGTCTGTCAGCATGCAAGTTGGTCAACTCTTTTCTTATCAATGGCATATAAATCATAAATCAATTTCATCATCATTTGATAAAAGCATTTCCTAGGATCCGTTCCGACAATGGGAACTTTTATCAAACCAACCACTTTGGGTAAACAAAACGACGTGTCATTAACATGTCCTAGGATCCGTTCCGACAATGGACATTATCTTTTGGCAATAAGTTTCGGCTCCCATCTTTTGCAACATCGTTTCTCTCGGCTAACGGTACGAAGAACATTAGTTTGTTTGCTCACTTACTTTATCTTGTTTGATTTATCTCATTGTGCTCATTCCAAGGACCTCTCGATGATGTCCGAACAAAGGATTTAGAGAGATAGGAATGGGGCAACGATCATTATCTTTTGTCTGCTGTGCTTGTTGGATATCTTTGTAATATAACCTTGGTCATGCGTGCTTTTGTTTAGTCTATAGCAAGGGTGTTTTAAGTTTCTTGTTGACCACATAGAAAGGCTCGCCTTCCTATGTTTTGGTCTGAGATATTTGAAATATCTGAACTATTTTCTAGACGGGGTTCCGTATGTTAGGTGTGAACAAGAATACTCCTATCCGATTTGTCGAGTCAAAGTCCATCACACTAGGTACAATGCCATCCTGGTTCTCGATACCTTGATGCATCGTACTGCATGTATTATCAAACATAAGGAAATCCGCCCTTTGAAAATCCCAACTCCACGGCAAGTAGTCATCACCATTTGCATGATCATCTAATTCTTTCATTCTTCTATCTTTACTAACATTTCTATCCCAATTGGTACATGAAGCTACCCACAGCTAATGAATGTCCATTCATCTACATCAACCACTCCTCTCGCATTTTATCGCGATCTTGATTGGCAATTGGCATTCCCATTCAACATCTCGAGGGGGCAATATACCAGTGCAATTCTTCTCACTGGGGCAATAGTGGGGCATCCAAAAAATCAGAATTTTTTTGATTTTGATCATGACAAGATTATTCTTTGAGCCAACGCAACAAGTGCATCGCTTCAAAGAGGGGCAAAATGTAGACACGCAAAATGTACAAGTTAGCATTGCATATTTAAATCTGACTACCAACATCATTTCATCCTAAATCATTCCCCGACCTAACCATTTAATTGAATATCTTTATTTGATTAAATTCATTTGTTCTCTTCTCTTAATTAAACAAATCATGTGTTTAATTAAGTCTCTTAAATCATTCTCCATCTCTTTTAATTAAATAATTAATTTTATTTAATTAATTAAATCTCTAAAGTCTATCTATTAGATTGAATAAATTAAAATCTTATTTAATTTAATCTTACTTCAATCTCTTTAATTAAATAACCAAAACATTTATTTAATTAAACCTACAACCATTTCCTCTCTTTGTTTGATTTAAATTAATCCAAAAATTCAAGTCAAAAAATAAGTCAACTCTCACCTAATCATCATTAAACTAACATAATCATCATTTATTTAATCTAACCATGATTAAATACTAATCTCACCCACTTGCATTCTCTAGTATATTTCCATTCTTGCACAAATAAATCAATTTATTGATTTATTAAATCTTCATTTTCCCTCAACAACAGCAGCATCTTTGAGGAATATTCTCTATTTCAAATTCAAAATTTCAGTTCGACAAGTCCTCCCAACAAGGCATTTACTTCTTCTTACATGTCCTTGCCTTGAGCCAAGTGGCATTCAATGCAATTTTCTTTCCCCCTCTTACATGTCTTTTCTCAAAATTCAAATTCAAAAATGCATTTATTGGCACATTTGTCAAAACTTGCTCATTCCTCACCCAATCACATGTTGACAAGTGGCATTATATCATTGGTTGAATCTTTGTCCCACATTGCTCCATTTTGGCTTTGTTTCCATTTCAACATTCTATAAATAGAATGCTTCACCATGCATTTGATCATCCACATCTCAAGCAAAGTTACCATGCTAAAATACTTAGCAATCCTCATCCATCTCATTGAATCATAGCTAGGTTTTTTTGCAGATTTTAAGCTTGGAGCATACATTCAAAGTCTTCATCAAGTGGATCAATCATCTTCAATCAACATTTGCATTCAAGGAGTTGGGAAAGGGCAAATCTCCACACACCTATTTGCACCAACTCCCTCAAGAGATCAAGAGTTTGCTTGCATTAGATAGGATTTAATTGTTTCATTTGTGTTCTTCATTTTCATTTCTTATCTTTTGCAAATTTCAAATGGATTTTTTGAGGAATTATTGGTTTCTAATCTTGTGTTTGATCTAATTGTTTGCATGTTTATTGTGTTTGTGCAAGGTATAGATTCAAATGGTTCACAAACCAAATCTTGGTTAAGGAGGAAGATCAGTATAAGATAGCCTTTACCACCAAATGGGGTACTATGGCTTACAGAAAGATGTCGTTTGGACTGTCAAACGCAGGAGCCACCTTTCAGAGAGCGATGGATATGGCTCTCCAAGGTTTGATAAATAAATTTGTTCTTGTTTACCTGGATGATATCACTGTTTTCTCACGTAATGTTGATGATCATTTCAGTCATCTTAGATAGATATTTGAGAGATGCAGAGAATATGGAATCTCTTTGAATCCAAAGAAGAGTATTTTTGTTGTTCATGAAGGTAAGCTTTTGGGCTACATTGTTTCAAAAGATGGCATTTCTATTGACCTAGAACGCATTACAGCCATTCTGGCTTTACCGTTGCCCGCTCATAAAAAGGGTTTGCAGAGCTTCCTGGGCAGAATAAACTTCGTGAGGAGGTTTATTCCTAATGTTGCAGCATTATTACAGCCATTGACATTCATGCTGAAGAAAAACATTCAATTCAGCTGGTCTAAAGAAGGTAAGAATAGTTTTGAGCAGATTAAAGAGGCACTTGCAGCAGCCCCTACTCTTATAAATCTTGATTTTGATAAAGATTTCATACTGTATGCATTCAGAGGAGTGGATACCATCTCTGCAATACTCTGTCAGCAAAATAATGAAGGTATGGAGCAACCCATAGCTTTCTTTAGTCAATTCTTGCATGATTACGAAACAAGATATTCATTCATTGAGAAGCATGTACTTGTTGTAGTGAGAAGTCTAAAAAAATTCAGACATATGTTGTCTAATAATAAGATAAATCTGTTGGTAGCTCACCCAACAGTCAAGGAGTTTCTACTGAATAAAGACATTAATGACAAGCGAGCAGGTTGGATAACCAAAGTCATGGAGTATGACATCCGCATAAAGGTTACCAAGCTTGTTCCAGGTAAAGGACTGTGCGAGCAGCTTGCAGAAAATGAAGAAAACAGCAGTGAAAAGGTTGTTATAGTTCTGAATAATGAGGATGAACCTGTTGTTTCAGCTATTCTAGCTGATTGGATCCATCAGATGATCCATTACTTGCATACTGGAGATTGTCCAGAAGGTTTAGACAAGTCTAAACGAAGATATTATAGGTTACAAGCAATTCCTTATGCAGAAATTGATGGTGTTCTTTATAAGAAGGATTTCAATGGTGTTTTTCTCAGGTGTATTTATCCAGATCAGACTGAAAGAATTCTTGAAGAATTCCATGATGGAGCTACTAGAGGTCATTTTGCACCACGTACTACAGCTCTGAAAAATTATGAAGGCAGGCTATTATTGGACAGATCTTTTCAAGGATGCTCATACTTATGTCAGAAAATGTGCCAAATGTTCACTTTTTGTAGGAAAACAAAAGTTAGTAGCCCTGCCTCTAAATCCAATTCAGGTTGAGCAACCATTTGGAAAGTGGGGACTCAATTTTATCGGTCCAATCAATCCACCCTCAAATGTTGGGCATAGATGGATTTTAACTGCCACAGACTACTTTACAAAGTGGACTAAAGCATTTGCATTAAGAGATGCAAATGAAACATCAATTTTAAATTTCTATCAGGATATAGTTTACAGGTTTGGTACACCTGATTCAGTTATTTCTAATAATGCTTTGGCTTTTGTTGGTTTAAGAATTTCAGATTGGTCAGTAAAGAATAATATTTATCTGAACACTTCGTCCAATTTTTACCCCCAGGGTAATGGACAAGTTGAATCAACAAATAAGAATCTGATTAAGATCATACAAAAAACTATTGCAGATAATCAGAGGTCATGGCATGACAAGCTCAAGTTAGCCTTGTGGGCTGATAGAGTTAAGCCAAAACGATCAACAGGATTTTCACCTTATGTTTTGGTTTATGGAAAAGAGGCCAAACTTCCTATTTCAATTGAATTGCCAACTTTGAGTTATATAAAGGAGCTTGAGTTACTTGAGGAGCAGCCAATGCAAGTCAGGCTTGCTCAATTAACAGAGTTGGAAGAAACCAGAAGGGAAGCCTACAGAAAGCTTCAGATTCATCATTCTCAAATGAAGAAGACTTTCGATAAGAAAGCAACAGCAAGGATCTTCAATGAAGGTGATTTAGTTTTCAAGTGGGATGAGCTTAAAAGCAAGCCTGGTAAACATACGAAGTTTGATGTCATGTGGGATGGCCCGTATGTCATTATGGGAAAGAAAGAACATAATGCACTTCAGCTTTCAAAGTTGAATGGTGAAGTACTGCTAATCCCTATCAATGGGATTCATTTGAAACAGTGTTATTAAGCATCAAGCTTTCAACTATACATAGTAGGATAGTTTTCAGTTTTAGTAATGCTTTCAATAATTTCCTGTTGGCACGTTTCATTTCAGTTTTGTCATGTTTTCAATAAGTGTACTTGCTGCACCTGGTTTTTTAGATTTTGTCTTCAACAGAATTGCAGTAGTTTCTTTCAATTTGCATGTTTTAAATCTGAGTTACAGTTTTCTGAGTTAGAATAGAATAGAACATGGACTCCATGCCCAATGGATAAGTTATATACTAGTCTATTGTGTTTAGCAGGCAAACACTCCGCAGAGGTCGCCAATTTGTTACCTATTTTTCACTACGAGCTCAAATAGGTAGAGCTGAATCAAATTCATCATTGATAGGTACAAAATTTTTCATGTTCTGCTAATTAAAGTATTCATTGATTATCATAGAGATCAATTTACATTTGAATTGCAGTTTTATTGTGCAAGTATTTGAAACAGAAGATTGAAAATTTGCATAGTAATTCCTTTTATTCATTTTGTATAAACCAGAATCCCACACAAGTCTTGGGAGTAACTTTATTTTATTTTTACAATCAAATAAAGGGTGCATGAGCAAAAGAAAAATATACAACTGAAAATAGAGAAAGCATAGGGTAGAAAGTGATTTGTCATTTCCTGGAATGATGAATCGTTGACAAGTTGAGGAATGTTGTGATGCCAGATCCATTTCCAACCTAAAGTCCAGTTCCAGCTCCAGCGTACCTGCAAGTTGAGGGAAATTTTGTTAGAGCAATGAGAATCAAATCCTATTAGATACCTACGCTACCAAGAGAAATATAGAATACAATCGATCAGGCATCCATCAGATGATTACAAAAGTTCAAAGGCATAAAACATAGTTCAATGGAATCTTTTAGCTTCTTTTATTTTGCTAACATGTTTGTTTCAATGTGCAGAAGCAGGTTCATCATGTTTGTGATCATCTTATCAGATATGTGGAGCAAAATGGGCTCCCACAAGGGTTGAGCTCAGCATATCATAATATTCTAAAGTAGATACATAGTTCATCCAAAGATTCAGGAGGGCAATCAACATGATAATAAGACAGCATTATTACATCTTAAGGTCAAGTGCCATCATTGACACTTCAATCTTGTGTGTTATCATTATTCTTGATTGCTTGCAGAAGGACTAGCAGAGTAATCTATATTATCATCATAAGAAACAGTCGCATTTGTATTGGAAGACATTTACAGTTGTGCGGGCACAGTCACATTGACATCCATTATAATGTCCAGAACAACAACATCAACATAGTTGCAATCTTATGATAAATCAAGTTGGAACTTATTCAATTTAGGATTGAACTTAAGAATTCTTACTCCAGCAAAATCATCATTTACCATTCAAGTCTTAAGGAATAATGTTGTATTATGATGTTATATATATGACATAATTGTGTCAATGATGCGTCATAAAGGGATATGGCTGTCATTACTGTGTGCCATTCCCAATTGCTTTTGCTGGCAAAATTAAAAGAACAAAAAAAACCATACTTTATGCTCGTCAAAGAAAGCATCAGACATCAAGTAGCTATAGGAAGCTTATGCCCATGAACAGAGATGACAATCCAATAGTATCAAGGACAACATATAAAGTCACGAAATGAAAAAAGGGGTATTAGCATAATCAGCTATCAAGCATTTACTACAAGTAAATGTAAGAGCAAGACAGAAGACAACTATTATGTTTTGATACAATGCATTGCTTCAGCTAAAACAAACACAGAAGTTTCAGGATGTCATGATCAAAAGAATGTGAACAACATCACAATGGAATCAAAGTAACTTACAGGAAACCGCTGGAAACAATGTATTTGAAAGAAGAACAGTGATGACAAATGCCTTCATGCACAGCAGTATTAAGGACAACACTTTCAGCCATTTTCAAGGATTCTTATTGTCAAAAATAATAAAGGCTATGAAGATCACAAAAAGATATAAAATATTTTTAATCAAGTGTTTCAAATGATATCAATGGACAAGTATGAGATTAATTAAGATGCAGTCCAAGAAATTCATGAGCATGGCAAATCTTTGAGGGAAAGGAATTGTGGTCATAAGCTCATTGCTTTAATAATTGCTTCCCACATAAGTCAAATGCAAGGAGTGACAGACAGTAAATGATGTATTTTCCTAGAGTAAGTCATCATTTTGATTACATATTGTGCAAGAATGAATAACCATAGTCAATATTCAAAAGGAGAATATAAACAAAGGATAGTGAGGTGTTGTCTAGATACAAATTTATCTCAGCCAGAATGATTTTGAAGAGGATAGAATTAAGGAGCAGCAAGTGAATATTTGATAGGAAAGAGCATTAAGCTTCCTGTAGAGTCAAAGATTATGTTAAATCTTTTGAAATCAGAAACAAAGGTAGTCATGGAGGTAATACAGAACTGAGTTTTCATAAAAGGTCAATGATACCCGCAGTTACATGGACTCCAAGCACCCAGATCAAACTTCCATTCGTGGCCAGTTTACAAAGGAATATGGAGCAGAATGAAAATAAAATCAGAAGACTATATGCTAAGCTCGCAGCCTCAAGGCCAAAAGACTGTTTCATAATAGAAAAAGCATAGGAAGAAAGACGAGCTTACATGGAAGACAAAACCAGATTTTGTTTGCAAATATCCAGAAGAAAATCCATTATGGTGACCTGAAAGAGGCTGAAAAGATTCATGAGGAAAAAATAGACTTACCAAAGCCACCATGAGCAATGTTTTCTAGAAAAATCTTTTCGTAGCATCTATTTACCAGTGCAAGTCATGCTTTCAAGAGTTCTCGATGGCGGCTAGAGTCAGACAGAGTGCCAAGAAGACACAAAGAACAAAGAAATGATAAAGTATATATCAAATAGTGAACTCAGCTGTGGCTTTTAAAGCCTCATAAATGTTATATAATGGAGTTAAGATACCTCAACTAGTAAAGAATGAACTTACCATGTGAAAGTCATGAGTTTTAGCTCAGAAAATGTCCAAAAGGTGTAGATTCGAGCCATTTCATGGTGGAATTCAAGCTTCAAACCCTACTCCATGGCGGCAGTCAACAGCTTCTTCATGAAGCTTCTCCAAAGTCAGAAGAACATAATGGTTTTTAGGGTTCATTATTTCCTTTTCTTCATGGGTCGATGATTTTCTTTTGACTATCTTTTGAGTGAAAAAATCATTTGTGTTTTTTATTCTCTGTGCCCATGACTTTTAAGTCAATGATCCTAATGATGGGGTGTGGTCGACCTTTCTAATAAACCCTTAGAGCTGAAGATGAAAAATATATGCCATAGTGTTATTTCAATATTGTTGATGGGGTCAATTATAGTGTTATTTCAATAGTCTATGGTGGTTGGCTGATTTTTATTGATGGAGATATTTTCAAAAAATAAGCTAAGTATGATATATGAGATGGAGAATATGCTTTCAAAATTAGCTTTATCCTTCATATGTATTTGCATAACTCAATATAAATGGATTAATTAAATGATGTGTTATAAATCATTTAATTAATTCATCATCTTAAAATGCAAATAAGGATATTATGTAAAGTTGAATCACAATTTTACTTCAGTTACACGTCATCAGACTCAACTAAAGACTTAGACGTGAAGATGGAGTTCCAATGTGCATGGGTGAATTGACAAGAATGAGATAGTTTTGCATGCTTTAGCCCACCTTTTCAAGAATCTCCAGTTTAGTTTGAGTTACAGATCAGTTGCATGCTTTATGACTGCCAATTTGAGATTGAGTTCACTCATTTTTGCATGAGTTTGAACCTTATTTTCAAGGATTTTTGCTTCTGCTCGGATTTCACTTTGGAATTATCACTTTCTCACTGAAATTGACTTTCAGTTGCTTGTTCATGCACTTTGAAGTGCATTCTCATTATATATATTGAAAATATTTATCTTTTTCAGTCAGTTCTTATTTTTCTCTTTTGAAATCTGCAAAAGCAAATTATTTTGTAACTCGGCATTATTTTTAGATTAATACAACAGCAAGTTTACAGGTCAATTAGTGTGTTTTTGTAGAAAGACTTCTTTCATTACCATCTTTTTAGAATTCACCTTCAAGTTTTCAAGCATCATTTTCATGTAGGATTGATCGAAGTGATTATTGTGTTTGTAGTTTATGAAACCTTTAAATATTTCTTTCTCCTTAATGAATTTTTGTATGCATCCAAGTTTAAATCCACTAGTTAAACATTGTGCTAATCAATAATTGAACAATCTAGTTGTGGGAGTCATATTTTCCTTCTATGATTGTTTCTTTAAAAGCCTCTGTTTAAAACTTTCAAGTGTTTAAGCTTTTAGATCTAGTTGTGCGAATGAAAATAGTGAGTAATCATTCTGTGAGTTAAGTCTGCATATTGAATTCTTTGGTGCATCGCCATAGTTAAGTTGCATAGTTCAGAGTTTAGATTTAGTCTTTCTCCCTTTTCCAGCAAATCACTCAGTTATTAACCAGAAAATTAAATAGCAACCAGCCTAGAATCTGGAGGTCTAATTCCTTATAGGATACCCACAGCCAGAATTACTTCCAATGTTTCAACAAATTGTTGAATTTCAATATTCAAGTGTTCGGGTGCAATCTATTTGACAATAGTCATCAAATTCAAATTGGGCAGAAGACATTATTTTATCAACACTTCATCAAAATCCTAATTTGTACTAGTTCTAGGCTATGCATTTTACTTCTCCCATCTGTTACTCACCATATTTGCAGACTTAAGACCAAAATTTATCACCATCCCACCACTGCAGCTCAATCCTCAAGAACATCCAAATATTTATCTTTCTAGGCTTGAAATTCTTCTTCTATAGAATAATCAAATGTAATGATATCATCAGCCTTTTTCCTGTAAGGAGCATATTTGGTTATAACTTTATTTTCTTCCTTATCAAAATCCTCCAAAGCAACCCCAACTTGAGCAAGCATATCCATATTCTTCTTTAACATGCCCATATTATTTTCCTTACAAATATTGGCCACTTGATTTGATATCACCTCATTTCCCTCCTATTTCCACTCTTGTAGGGACTTGATATTGCCATCATTCTTTAGCATATCAGGTACTAGGCCATGATTCATCTCATGAAAACTCTTCACCAATTCCCTTACCTTAGCCTCTAAAGGTTCAATCTTTCCCTGGAACTCTTGGATTCCAATCACATTTCTAAGGGTTGGTTTAATCTTCTCATGTCCATTGACATCATGCTTGGCTCCCACAACCATTATTCTTAAGTTTTGTAGCCTAGGGATCCATGTCTCTATAAGTGGAATAGCTACCTCCTTGTCAATATCAAAATGGTTTATTGCATTCACCATTGAGGAGTAATTAGCATGAATGCTAATTAACCTTTTATCCACTCCTTTATTCAAATGTTCCAAAACTACAGCCACAATCTTCAGGTTGCTATCAAGAATGCCTTTATCATGTTGGCTGACCTTTTCTTCATACTTTTTTAGCTTTTGGAGTAGTTATTCTTTGCTGATGTCTTTTTCTTGTGTTGTATCTGAAGTACTTGGTCCCTCCACAACAATGGGAACATTTCCCATGTTGTAGGGCACAATTTCCCATGAAGAACTTATAAGGGATGTAGTGGTAGTAGTTGTTGTCTCTTGAGAGGTAGAGGGAGAAGCAGTATCAGTTTCCCTTGGCTCATTTGACTACAAATTCTACAATTTCTCCTTTAACAATGCCAATTTACTATGTAAATGCATTGTTTGTTGTTGGTTCTTTCCATAATCAACCAATAAATCATTATAATTTTTTCTATAACTTTCTTTCTCAACAGTTACCGACTCCACTATTTCTTTTTTGAATTAAGCAACATTGACTAACATTATGGAAGGCTCAATTTCTAAAGTATCAGACACTCTTTTTTTATAATTAATCCCCCTTGTAATCTACAGCAGGCTCTGCAATGTATGGCTTATTGGTATTGGGGGAAAGGGCCCAGATGGCCAATGTGTCCCACTTCTCACTGAATGTAGATCCTTGTAGTGCAATTGTAGCTTCTTCCTATGAATTGTAGAGAGGTCTATCATATCTCTTTATTCTATCAAATGCAATTGCAGAAGACAAGTCCCATTCAGCCAATAAAAGAATTCTACTTTTTCTTACCAATGAATTTCCTTCCTTAGTAGTTATTTCTTGATATTTCTCTTTCACTTCGTTTATTACCTAGGCTTGGATGACTGCATCAGGTAGCTTAGGATGGAGGCTCCTTAGTTATGCAACCTTATTTACAAATTCATTATTCTTTGCCCTCCAAACAAATTCCATGAAGGCTTTTGACTTCACAAAAGAATCATCATCCATAAATTTTGTTCATGCTTCTTCTCTAACATCATTTTGGCTATTTAAGCCAGTGAGGTTAGCCTTTCTTAATATCAAACCAAGTTGTTGTGGCATAATCTCCTTGGGTGGAGAAGGCATCCCTTGTTACATTTCTTCCTATGTTACTAAGATCTCTTCCTTAGAATCCTCTTCGTAATCCACCAAGCCAGTTGATTGAACCTTTTGCTTCTTCAGAGGTGGTTCTCTTGGTGGTGATGCTTGTTTTGGTGGAGATTCGATATCAATAAATTTAGGTCATGTTGACCTAGGGGGAGATGGTGGTGGAATTTGTGGCACCGGCGAAGGACTTCTTTGCTTCTTTGGTTGAGAAGAGGGAGTAGTTGTATCCTTTCCCTTCACCTTATTCTTCTTCCTTCTAAAAACAATGACTTTCTTTTCCTCAAGGGGCTAGTGAGCTGGTCATTCTTCCATTACATGGGTTTCCCCCTCACCTTGTTCCTCTATAGCAATGGCCTTTCCCTTCTCTTGAATTAGTCTCTCACCTTGTAGGTGCCCAACCATTGTTTCAAAGTTTTTGAAAACATATTCTATCCTCTACATCTCATTTGGAATTTCATCAAGAGCAATGAATTATGGATCCTTTTCCCTTATTTCCTTTTGCAATTTATTAAAAGCAATCCATTTTTCTTTTCTTTCCTCCTTTTTTTGAAAATAAAAAATGTTTCTAATCACATCCTCAGGGAAATATAAATTATGAATAAATTTTGAGCTTCTAATTCTCATTTTCAATCATGCCATGAATCCCTTGGGATCATGGTTTCTTGTTGTTGCTTTTCTCATTCCTAGAGGCTTGAGTATGTCATTAATTTTGTCCCATCCTCCTTTGATCATTACAAAATCAGAAAAGCAAGTGTATGAAGGGAAGAATGTACCCTTTCCCTGATCCTTCAAGTGATTATTCTCCAGATTCCCAAGTTGCTATATCACCTCTAAAAATCCAATTCTCTCTGGCACATCCTTGGACAGTAGGTGGGGTGAGATAGTTGTGCCATAAACTCTCAAAACAATATAGGTAGGATATAGCATAACACCCCCCCTATTGTGATCAACACCTAGATTTGGCCTCCTTTCCTTAGGCCTCGAAAAATCATGCAAGGCTGTAGGAATCCTTAGCATGTTCATGATCAACACTCTCCTCAACTTGGAGGAAAATAAGTTCTCAAACATGACATAATCAAATTCTCTATCATCTTTTTCAAGGAATGTAGTCCAACATTAAATAGGAAGCTCCAAGTTACCTTTCTTCTACTCCAATGTCATATCCTGACCAAAATAGGGGGCTCCTTTGTACAATAATGTGTGCATAAATAATGAGTACCAAAAGAATCTAACTCCATCTTTACCCTTATTCAATTCAACTAGGCCCTCATGAATCCTTTTTGCCAAGTACCCTTCATAATCATATAGTGTGCAATATGTGGGATGTTGGATATGTGTTGCCATGTACATCTAGGCCATGGGAATGCATGTAACTGGGCCATAACCAATGATTAGGCATATAGAATATAAATTCCTTTGAAAGTAGGATGCAAAATAATTAATTGGGTAGGACTTTTTTTCTAATGGACCCAAGACTGCCCTTCTACCATCCATAGATGCAAAATAATTTGGTAGTATTGAGATTTTAAAAGTGTGCCTCACCTTCTCATATTCTGCCCTGAGAGTCTTCTCATCAACAGGCACCATATCCTCACTCCACTCAGTGAGCTTGAAGACTTTTGCAATCTCTTCTCTTGTTATCTTGACCATGTCCATCCCATCAAATTTCCTCATAGTCTTTATGACTAGATCATAATTTCTAGCCACTTCCTTCAGTAAGTCCACATCCATGTAGACATTTGGGACTATCAACTTTCCCAAATCCAAGCTCCATGGGTTTCCCATAGGAATGCCACAATTCCTATTCCCAACTAGTAACTAAAAATTTTCCACCCAATATAGAGCAATGTGGCATCCTTGATAACACTTTTCATGTCTATTAGTCCTTCTACAATTTGTTTCCCTCAGAACAATAATTCACCTTTAGGTTTTTCAGAAGTCGAGGGTTTCAGCTGATCAGTTAGGTCCTAGACTATAGGTCTGACAATAGGTTTTGAACCAGAGGATTTCTCCTTAGATGGAGACACTTTTACTTTTGGGGCCATGATTCTAGGGTTTTTGCAAACTAGGGTTCCTTTTAGCAAACTAGAAACTTACAGCTTAGGCAAGGGTTTGACTTAGAAAATAATAGGACTAGACAAGCTAATTAATTTGAATTTACGTCAAACCTTAGAAGAAAGGCATAAACAAGAGAACCCTAATGACAAAATTATTGAGCGAGCACAATTAGACAAGTTCTAAGAAATTTTAGAAGCCAGGAAGTGATTTTACTTACTGGTTTGAAAACTGCTGAAAAACCCTAATTTTGTCGTTGAACAAGCTTGAAAATCGTAGCACAAACTCCTTGAATGCAAAAAATTCCTTCAACAATCTTCAATTATGCTTTAAAATGAGTTTTAATGGCTTTAAAACCTTCTAATTTGGTAGCTTTGTGTCTTGTCTGCCATTATGGTTCACTCACGCAAACCAGAACAACTCATTCACCTTTAATCTCAACTTTGAATACTAATCATTGATTGCACAATGAGATGGCTTGACGAAAACTTTTAACTGGTCATGTGGAACCATCCTCCAAGTCATCCGCAAGCTCCACCACTTCTTAAGCATTGAGGAAAATTTCACGTGTTGACTTCCCCGCTTCCACGTTGGTCTTAACTCGTGTACAACTTTGAGTAGCAGGGAGGTGGGGAAGGGCTCATATTTTATCTAAAACCTTCAACATATGCGTGCTTACCATGAGACTAATTTCTCGTGCACATAACCTTCAGACACAATGGATGGGAAAGATTAAAATATCTTGTTTAGTTTTGTAACACGTGCTTAAAATTCCCTTTAGTAGTGCAGAATTTACCATCCATACCCCTACGCTGAAATATTTCATTAATATTTCATCCTTTATAATGTTCTTTCAACCACTCTGATCTCTCCACGTGGCACTCTCCTGCTTCCCCGTTGAGAGACGAGAGATAGAGGCGAGTCCCCACGGGCTAGCAGGGAAGGGTTCAGATTCAACCAAGTCACCCTTTCTCAACTGTCGATCTCAATCAAATGGAGTGTATATTGTCATTGTAGCCCAATAGGTCTCACTGACAAAAGGATAGGTGTCATATTCCCGCTAGCCCATGGTATTATTTTAATGCATATTAAAATAGTGCGAGGGAACAGGGAATGGTTAGATGCAACCACCTCATTTTCTATCCACCATTGATTTATTATAACCTATTGTTGACTGGGTTATGTTGGGCCTCGCTACTGCATAGGACGCGTGGTGCTTGCCCGCCAACACGTGAGATTATTTTAATGGGAAATAAAACCCAATGGGGGCACTGGGAGTGGTCATGATTTGATTATTTTAATTCTGCAAGATGGAGGGAAACCAATAGAAAGCAATCAATGGGACCCGCCAAGCATAACAAAGGATTTTAATAAGCACGTGCACTTATTACATGACTTAAAAGGGGCCACCTGCCTAGGTTTATAATATGAACAATATTGAGCGAACATTAAAACCCAAACATAGGGAAAGAGCAAGAATTAAAGAATTTTATGACTTGCATAAGACAAGGAAAGATTTATAAGGATTCTTCAGGCAGAAACCAAAAGACTAGGCTCAAGGGGCCAGTGAGTGAATGGACTCAAAGGCATAAGATATGACTTAAGAGACCAGGAACAGGTAAAACCCGGTCAACTTTGAATTAGAATGTAGGTAAAAGGAAAATACACCTAGGGTTTTTGAGACTAGGGTTTAGAACACACATAAATGGTAAACCCTAGAACATAAGAACGACTAGAACCCTAAGCCTTATGACACATTCCAAATCAATAGAACACCCAGATCAGAAAGATAACTAGATTTAAGCATCTTTTGGGATTCCTACTGTAAGCTATTTGATAGCACATATAGGAAATGTTGTATTTTTTCTTTGTAATAACAAAAGATGACTCAAATACTTAAGTGTATTTCTTTAATTTTGAATATAGTATCAACCTATCTTGCTCTCCAGTATTGTATTCACTATCTTCTTACTCAAAATAATCAACAGTTATTTATAAGTTGTCATATCACATCATGTGCTTATGTTATGGATGTTGAATTGTTAGCTTCTATTCAAGGAATGGATTAATATTCCTTTTAGTTATTTATCAAAGATTGTGTGAATGGCAATGCAATAGGAATTTATAAGTAGTGTGATAAGTGTTGCTCTTTAAAAATGATGCAAAATGACATATCAAATTCATTATCATGGAATACAATATAAAATATCAACTACAGTTTGGAATATGATTGATGAAGTGCAATATAAAATAAAATATCATGAAGTGCAATGATTCACAATTTCATGGAATACAATATAAAATATCATCAACTACAGTTTGGAAAATGATTCATGAAGTGCAGTATAAATACCTAAAAGTTGCTAATTCACTTCCATTTCCCAAATGGAGTCAGGGTCCTGAAACTGACATTCAACTTGAGATAAAGTAAAAGATTCATCTTGATTTTGAGTCTCGTCTTCATTTTCTTCAGCTTGCATCTCAAATTCAACATTCATTGTGTCACTGTCATTTGTCCCATTGCCACTGCCAATGCCACCAGTACTAACATTTGGAATTGGAGTGTTGCACAACCCTCTTCTTTCACATATGGACCTCCAGATTGTGAGTGCCCTTTCAAAGAAAAATGACATTATACATAGTTCCTTTCATCCCCAAGCAATTTTCCAAATTCTTGTCTAGTTTGTTTCTTAACTTTGATTTCAAAAATGTCAATGAACTAAAAACTCTCTTATCCTCCACCGACCCCAATATCATTGCTTGACATAAATCAGCAAGTTTGAAATATTTTGATATCAAACCACACAATATTTCACTCTGACCTAATTTTTTCCAAGCCTTTGCTATTGATCCCGGTTCAAAGGACTTCTCCATGCCCATGGAATCAAACTAGTCCATTATACTTCTTCTAAAACTCTTACATTGTTTTCTAAGCTTATCTGCATTTAGAATTCAGGTTCTATTGTTTTCTCATTGTATTTTACACTTTTCAAAAAGTGTTCAATCAATATATTTACTTTATCATGAAAATAGGTTGCACTATCTCGGTGACTGTGTACCCAAAATTGAGGATACACAATACCCATGGCTTCAAGTATTTCTTGTCAAGGGAATCTATCATAAATCTTTTTGGAAAGACATTTTACAATTTCCTTCAAATTACCACTAGGAGATTTAACAATGTCATTAAAATCTTCCTTTCTAACAGGTACTTCTCTGATAGAGCACCTAGTTGTCATACAATGGTACATTGGTATCTCAAATCCACGTACACAGATACATAAGTTCTTGCTTGCATTAAACTATAAATAATTATCTGGCTTATTCAAATCAATAATTTTCTGCCAGATGAAATAATTTGGGCTTTCAGAAGTTATATTTAGATATAGATGATCGAGGGCCATGCATGTATGTCTACGTAGTTTGGAATATTCATAAATATACATAGTTTTTTCTTGGGCATTCTTCACAAGATTGTTCATTTCATCCAACATGGGGAGAAGACTAGCTAAAGTCAAGAATGTCTCTATATCGCTTAACCTATGTAAGAGGTCAAGAGTTTTGTCTACTGTGTTGTGATGCTCGTACATTACTCCAATCAAGGATTGATATTCTAAAGAACTCGTTGCGCTTGTCTGTACAAGGAGATTCATTTGGTATCAACATCCTTGAGAATCTTATTTCCTGTTGTTATTCCCTCAGCAAAATTTTGAAATTCTATGAAACATTTGGGACTTTGGTAGAAGTATGCGTAGAGTTCCTGGACTATATTTTCAACTTTTGATACTATAGGAAACTTGCTTACAATTTTGAATACTAAATTCATTTTGTGGGACATGCAGTGAATTCCAAGCATGTATGGTGCACAAGTAGTTTGTAACTTTGTGCAAACACCACTCCTATGACCTTTCATCACTGCAGCTCTATCAGCTCCTACACACACCAACTTTTTGGCAATTATCAAGTCATCCATACCTGCAATTTCATTCAAAGATTTCTTGACTAGTTCAAATAGATTTTGCGATGTTGAACTATCCTTCATTCTATGAACACAGAGAAGATGAGCTTGGCAGACATTTTGTTTTACAGTATACACGTGCATACAGACCCGAGAAGTATTATCTACTGCAGTAACTTCATCTAAAGATAATGTAATGAAGTTTGACTCTTTTACTTTCTCCTTTAAATCTTGATTTTCCACTGCATCAAGATAGTTTTCCCATTCCCATCCAGCGTTTACTGGCCAATGTGAGCTAGGAAAGTGAGGAAACCCAAAAAAGATAATAAATTAAAATATCCTAGGTAGTCTATCATAGGACACCCTCTGGAAAAAAATATGAAAAACAACACTCTTTTGAACAGTTTACCTCGACATGCAGCAAGCTTTGACATTCTTTGCTTATGCTCTTCATATTTCGTGGCATACTTAACATGAAGACATTCTTCCTTTGATTTCCATTGTACGACTGATTGTTCCTTTTTTTTTATGATTTGTTTTTCATAAACTTTACCGATATGCTTTTCTATAGTGTCAAGCTTGAGCTACAACTTCTTGTCTCTTTTACATTTCCAACTACAAATCATACACATGCATTCTATTGCAGTTTCATCTTTTTTTTCTTTCTCCACTAGTACAATGAATGGGTACTTTGACAACCAACCAAACTAAAAATTCCTTGTCATTTTCCACTCGCACCCCACTTTTGATTTTCCTTTTCTTTTTTTGCTACCAACATCATCCAAGTCAATTATCTCATTCTGGCTAACGAGGGTATCCCTTGGAACATCTTTTGTGGTATTTCTATGACTCATTTAACTCAATGAAAATCTCACCTTGACCTTCCGATGGCGGTGAGGTATTGTGAATGCCTTCTTCATTAATATTTGGTGGAAGATTTGATGATGTAGCTCCATCTTGATCTAATGGATCAGAAGCATTTCCAATTCCAAAGTAAGACTGTATGGTAACTCTACATTTTGGGTATTTTGATAGCCTCTCGATCCCTTCACCACCCTAATGAGTCTTACCCTTGTTGCACTTCCTACTCGACATGTATTGATCTCTCATTTTGAATTAAAGATGGAAAAAAAATTCTTCTTGTTTAAGAAGGACAAAGAATATAGATCACATTCCCTACTCAATATCATCTTTAAGATTGAAGCAAGAATGGAAAAGAGATAAAGAAATATTATAACACTATGAAGAAATGATCACTCACCTTTAAGTTTAGGTTTTCACTGACTTGTTATTCATTAATGCAGGAATGTTTGTGTTGTAATTTTGTAACTTTCCTATGATCAACTTCAAGGTTCCAAGTCCAACTTCTGAATCAAGAGCTCACAATTTCAGAACTGAACAAAATGTGTAAGAATAAATGGTAGTTTATTTTATTTATATGAATCCATATTTGGAAAATTCCACGATATTTTTAAGTGGTATATTAATTTTTTTGCAAATCTTGCGTGATTATACAATGATACATTGTAATTTTTAAGGCAATTATGGCCCTATGATTAGCATGGAAGTGTCACGACAATTGGTGAAATGTGTCCTCAAGTGTAATTATTTTTTAATGTTATTGGTGAAATGGGTCCTCATAAGCAACTATTTATAAATTTTAATTGGTCAAATGGGTCCTCACAAGAAGCTATTTGTAAATTTTAATTGGTGAAATGGATCCTGATACATAATGTTGTTTTAATAGTATTGGCGAATATGTAGGTGTTTTATTACATGCTTCCGGGATTCTAGGCGAAAATATTAATTGGTCCATTTGAAACGCATAGTTTGTTATAGCGAATTTATTACTTAAATATTCCTCATAAAAAAATCGACGGTGAATGGACATGCATTGGACCGATAATTCATAAAATCCATGCAATTTGGCCACCTTGTTGGGTGTGATTAATTCACCAATTTCAACTTGGTCGATATCTAAAATTCACCAATTGATGAAGATTCACCACTAAATTTTTCCATGTATCAAATGCTTCGCTTCCAATAATAGGAGTACCTCCCTTTTCTTTTTAGCTATCGAATCCATCTCTTTGAATTCAAAATTGAATTTGATGTACTAGTGATGCTTTAGGTTTGATGATGGAGATTTTGTTGTCCTCTGCAGCTGACAATTTCCTAACAAAATCCTGCCCCATACGAAGGGATGTCATGCACTCTTAATGGCACAAACACCCTCTCCTTGACTCATCCCACCACCTCCATTAATGCCTTCCTGCCCACGATATCTCACCATTAATGCTTCTATCACCAAGCTCATAATAGGTAACACCTAGGTTGTAAATACATCGATCCTATAATCTTTTTGTCCATGTTAATTATGTTCCTAATTTAGCCCTTTGTTATAAATGCATTGCCTCTTTGAAATTGCAACCTTCCTATTGAGCTAGACAAGGATGATGTTGCCCAATGTTGTGGAGTAATGGCTCTTACGCCTACTAACTTATTTTTCTTGCATGGATGTTTTAAAAGCCTTCCATGGGATTCATTTTGAGCATAATTACAATCTTTGCATTCTATGAGACCCCTAGTAATCACTTTACTATGCTTATGTCTTATATATGAACTATAAGTGCTTAAAGCATGATCTTAAGTATTAGTGCTTTGTGTTTTTGATACAATATAATTATCCTCCATTGGTATGCTATAGTACAAATATGTTATATTCTTTTAAATGAAATATTGCAATATTAGCTTGATTAATATCCCTCTCTATTGAGTGAATCAAATGGTGGCTAAGGAATTTTATTATATAAATATATTGTTCATGAAATGAGGGCCATGAGTATTTCATTGCACCTATGGAGTTTGAAAGGTTGGATTTAATTATATATCTAAGGATATTGATATGCTTATAAATAATAGGTTTTTTTTTCAAGCTGACATACAAATGCATATTATCGATCTTTGCATGCTTCTAGGAATGGAGATATAAATACAAAATGGAGTGATATATATAAAGAAGATAAAATAAATATGAACTTAATATAATTTTAAGTGAATAGGATATTTGTTAAATGTTGGACAATAGGTTGAATAATTGGATTTTGGTTACTTGAGATACTATATATTGTACGCACACTATTCTTATAAATATTTACACATATATGTTTTATGAGGGACACATGTTTTTTCTTTCAATGTTATCCATAGTAAGATTTATGCCTACAAGTGATTTCTTCAAATTGTTATCTTGATCAGTATGAATAAGACACTTGGTATTCCACCACACATTTGGATTGCACAAATGAAGTTAATTTAATTTTAGAAACTTAATCTTCATTGTAAATAGCCCATCACTAAATTGTTTTATTTTATCTTTAAAGGAAAATAATTTTGATAATTGCAAACTCAATTGAGGATATCATTTAACACACGAATAATGCTTTCATAACTGAAGAATATGTCTACAACTAAATCAAATATGTTATTCTTAGAATTCCACTAAAAGACGTTTAACATATATATAAATATAAAAGAAATGTTGGACTGCTCAACAATAGATGGGGCCTCACATCATTATCTTGGATACTAATTTGCACTCACATTTTCATTAAAATTTTCTATGTTGGTGTCCTATGTTGCATGTTGTCATCTGAGGATTGTCTAAAATGAAAGTTATTCTCTAAAAATTACTTTTTTCTACACACTAAAAGATAGAAGCATACAAAAAATATGCTAGAAACTAATTTAGGAAGGTGCATGTAAATTCCAAAAACTAAACCTAAGCTAGTTCTATTTAAATGAAACCTAGTTTAGCCTAAATTTTCTTTTGTGAGTTGTCAATAAAGTGAGGAATAATGGATATTAGTACATATGCACTTAGCCTTTGTATATCTAGGTTTAAATGTGATATTGAGAGAGAGAGAGAGAGAAGGGAGAGAGGGAGAGAGAGGGAGAGATATAGAGGGGAAGAGAGAGAGAGGATAGAGGGAGAGAGATAAGGAGGAGAATAAAGAGAGAAGAGAGGGAGAGAGATAAGGAGGGGAAGAGAGAGAAGAGGGAGGGAGAGAGAGAAGAGATAGGGTGGGAGGGAGAGAGAGGTAGGTAGAAGGAGTTAAGTATACATGTTCAAGAAAACCCTAAAATGAGTAAATAATCTCACAATCTCATGTAAACCTTTAAAATTAGTCAATGACAAGTTGAAAATCATTGTACCTACAAATTTATAGCTTCTCTTTCCAAAATAACTCTTTCTGTGTATTTTCTCCAAATGCTTGAATTGAAAAAATTATTAAAAAAATATTTATATGAGGGTTTTCGATTAGAAGACTTCTGACTGACAAGCTTTCAACCGACAGGTATTTGATCAAATAAGTTTCAATCAAACTATTTTGACTAAAACATTTATGACCGAAAACGTCTTGACTAAAACCATCTATGTGGCATCCTTGTTGACGGCCACCTCATCCTTTTTTAGAATTTTCTAAAACTTTCCACTTGAATTGAATATTAATTCAAAATAAAAAATTTCAAAAAACTAAAAATGCCCTTTTGTAGAGTTCAAAGTTGAAAATCAAAATATAATTTTTGTCTGATATTTTGATTAGTTTTATATTTATTTTTAAATATTGTAAGTAGGTTGTTATAATAAAAAATGAGGTTGATTAAAAATTTAAAAAAATATTAAAATATTTTGAAAAGTATATTGTGTGCACTATAGAATCTAGAATCCTCTCCAAAAGGGTATAATTTTTTTTTTAAATGATAAAAGAAATAGAAAAAAATTAACGTCAATCAAAAACTATCAAATTCTAGTAAGTTTGACTTTGAAATGTTATTATGAATAAAATATACATCAAAAATTAATATTGTTTTCATGCACTAGATATTGAAGTTGTCTATTTGGGAAATAATTTAGGGGAAAATAAAATTATTTTTTTGTGATGTCAAGTCAACATCACTTTTTCTTGATATTTTTAGCAAATTCAAAATCTTCTCTTAAATTTGAAAAATTATCATTTTTTTTTGAAAAATTACAAGCATAAACTTCATCAAGAGTTCTACATTTCATTAGTTTACATCATTTTGAAATTCAACACATAAAGACCCTTTTTATAAGGTCGAAGTTAACAAATTTATTTGTACTGGTTGATTCCTTTATAAAAATGTGACACAAGTTTGTACTTTTACCCTTGAACATTTTGGAACTTCTCACCCCATAAAGAATCTATTACATGTTGGGAACTTAAGGCAATTCCCAAACCACACCAAAGCTCCAACAAAACAACAACTTCCACTATCTTTACTTTTTCTTTGTAAATAGTAATGGTTTTAAAATAACCTTTAGCCCTCAATAGTGGCTCTAAAACCACTTGAACTCCCAATGAACAAACAAAGAATCCCTTCCCTTTTACCTTAAAATTTATATAAAAAAAAACCCATCAGTTTGTGACAAGGTTACTAAAACCTCGTTGAGAGTCGGCATAGGTTTTATAACATTCTCAACTCACTAGTGATTGCTCACTTCTAGCCAATTTTTTGTTCTATTCTCTTGATTTTTAATGAAACCTATAAGCAATTGAGCCATATTTAGGAACCAAAGGTGGTTATTAAACCTCCACCAAACCTTGATGCTTTTCTCTTTTTTTCAAAGTTTCTTGTCAAGCTCTAACAAGGTTAGGAAAATATCATCAAGAGCTAACATAGGTTTTGAAACCCATACAAATCTCTGGCATGGCCATACAAATAGATTACAAGCACATTCCTATCATTTATTTCAAAATTTTGAATTTACTAATTACCAAGGCTAGCAATCCTAAATGTGACCAGTATTTATCAATGTATGTAGGAAAAAACTTAATTGTGTTTAGGAATTATACAATCTAGGTCATTGCAATCATTAGAAAGGATTTTCAACAAGTACGACAAGGTGTGTTAGAACACATAGATATATTGAGAGGGGGTGAATCAGTATATCCCTCAAATTACTTCAATTCAAACTTATCAATCAAAAGTTGTTACTATCTTAATTAGATAAAGCATCCAAAACACAAACACACATCCACAACACTAGATTTACATGAAAAACCCTACAAGGTAAAAACTAGGGTGAGAAAGCTACTTGGAGCTACTATCCAAATCCAACCTCACAAATGAAACAAATTTTTACAATAGTTTTTATGGAATTTTACAAATCCATGTACAATACAACACTTACAACAGAGTTTTACAACCTCAGCACACTACTGAAATACTTCAACACTTATATTACCTCTGGCTCACTGCCTTCAACAATTCACTTCAGCTTTCAGCTCATTACCTAAAACAATTCACTTCTGATTTTAGCTCATTACCTCCAACAATCACTTCTACACTTTTTCCTTTGGCTCACTTCCTCTAGCATTCACTTCTACACTTGTGTCTTTGGCTCATTTCCTCCAGCATTCACTTCTACACTTTTTCCTTTGGCTCACTGCCTTCAACATTCACATTGAACACACAACACATCACTTGTACACCTTGAACACACACTTGATCTTTCATTTATACCTTCTGCAAGTATTAAAAATTTTCTCCTTGTTGTCCATACTAAAACATATAAACATGAAACGTGCAACGACCAAAAAGAGTAGGCTCCAAAAGATTCAATACAGTCCAAGCCAAGAGATAAACAAGACCTATTTTAACTTTGTATGCATTCACATGCTAATGCACACCACGAAAACTTGATGGTTGGTGTAAATAGGTATTTTTCCTATCTAGTCTCATCTAGGTCCTATTTACATTGTTGAGTCCACTTAGGTCCTAGGAGGATATTTTTCTATTTAGCACTAAGTTGGGGGAATCTTTCTAGTTAAGCATTAGTTGTCACTTATCTAGATGGCTTTTATTTAGAGTATGTGTTCTAGGTTATTTAATATTAACTCATGTCATTTAATTATGACATAGTCATTTAATGTCGGTGCACCATCACCCTTGCCTATATAAGCAAGGCTTCATATGTACATTGGAACTAACTAAGTTCACTCAACTGAGATATTTTTTAGTTGTGTAAGTCTAACATATTATTGCAATCTTGAGTATTGCATATTAGCCACATCTTGCATCCATTGTTGCAATTTTATGTTCTTGATTTTCCCTCTTGTAGAAGGTTGTTTTTTACAAATGATCCTGTAGGTTTGAGTCCTTGAGTGACTCTAACATAGTATCAGAGCTATCTATTAGCTCCTACATGGTATCAGAGCTTTAGTTTTGCAAAACCCCATTTTAGATCTAAGGGTGATTCGAAGTCAAGCTTTTGTAGAGTGCGCATTGGGGAAAAATGGACCTCATCGTTGAGTCTGGAAAGGCCAATATCTTTTTCTTGGTGTATTTTTGAGAATCATATTTTCTTTTTTGGACTCCCAAGCTCATAACTTTTTGCCACAATCTCTGATTTTTGTGATTCTTGCGGAAATGGAAAGGTATTGAGGAGCTCTACATTTCTATCCATACATTTTTCCAAATTTACTCTAGGTACTTTTTATTCAGATTTGTGCAATTTTGCATTCTGGTTTATTACTTAGACATACTGCATTTTGAAGAAATTTTGTCCACTTGGGAATACTTCATTTTTAGTATAGATCATATTGGGAGAGGTTACCTTCAGTTTTTATGAGATATTGCTGTAATTTTTCCATCTTTGATCCATCTTGGCATTGTAAATCTAGAACTCATTTCTAGCATTGTAATTGCACTACATACCAAGTGCCACACATACTATTTGGGGGATTATCGATTGATTGGTTGGGGGGTGTCTTGGTGCATTGTTTTGATCTGTTTGCTTGTGTTCTTTCATTTTCATTGATCATTCTAAGGTTCCTTTGCTAGCATCATACAACTATTCAACATGGCACCAACATGCTTGGAGTATACTAAAGAATGACATTCACAGAGCTCTATATGTTGAAAATAAGGTACTTGAACCTACAAATGATGAGAAAAATATTAAATGGATGATTGAACATATCAAAGCTCTTCGATGTCTTTGTAAACTAGTTTCTCAAGATTTGTTGTTCCAAATTGAATCATGCAAGAATTCTCATGAGGCTTAGGACAAATAGAAAACATTATGTGGTTCTATAGATGAAGTTAGAGGTTATCAACCTGATAATGAATTAATAATCGTTGATCTTAAGAACTTTGACAACATCCAAGACTGCATCACTAGGGTTAATGATCTAAGGGAGCAATGTAAAGTATGTGGTATTGATATGAAGGACATTCAGTTTGTCTACAATTCATTGAAAAAACTTGGTTTTGATTATGCTACTTATGTTTCTAGCTTTCATACTTATAGGTTGACTATGGGGTCTATATATACTGCACCATCATTTGCATCATTTTCTGAGATGTTGATGCATGAGCAAAAAAAGCTTATCTCAATGGGTTTCATCAAGTCTTCTAAATCTCAGGCATTGTTGGTTAGTCAGGTGAAAGAATCAAATAATACTAATAAGAAGCAAAATAAATCAAGAACAATCCACATTCAGAGCAACCAAAGAATAAATCATATTCCTCAAAAAAATCATCTAAGAAGAAGAAGTCTACTTGTTCATATTGCAAGTGGTTTGGGCATGATGAACATTCTTGTTACAAGAAGGATATTAATGAGTTGAAGCAACTTCTCAAAAAGAATCAGATTGATTTTCCTTCTAGAATGTTTGAGTCTCCACCTTCTTCTTCAAAATAGTTTAATAAGGGAAAAGGTCATGTTGGTTTGGCTTCTACATCAGGAAATAAAGGACATGCTATTTGTGTTTTTTCAAGTCCATGAACAAGGAGATGACTTCTAGATTCAGGGGCATATCACCATATGGCATCTTCGTAGTCTATTTTCTCTTCTTTTCAGCCTTGTACTATGTCTCCTATTTTGATGGGAAACAATACATACATAAGTGTACTTGGAAAGGGATCTATTAGTTTTGGGGAAAACATTTTCCAAGATATTTTGTGTTCCTCATTTGACGAACAATCTTCTTTCCATATATCAGATTACACATGGTGGAGATGAGAGGATTGTGGAGTTCACTCTTGATTCGGTCATCATTCGAGACCTGAAGAGTAGATAGACTATCAAGCTACTGGGATGGTTGATCATTCATCTTAGTTGTATACCTTTACATATTTTTCTCTTGATGGTGACATTGTTCATTCAACAGTTGATCACACTTCTAATGTGAATCATGATATTTGGCTTCTTGAACTTGGGTGTGCTCACATCTGATCCCATTCTTGAGCCTTGCATTTTATCTCCTCCATCTTCTATTGCATTTGATGATGCTCATATTGGCATAGGTTTGGCCTCTTGTGATTTAGTGCAACAGGATTTACATCATCTTCCAGCTACATCTACTTGGGATGCATACTTGACAGACATTGGTGTCTTGTTTGTTGAGTCTCACATTTCAAATTTAGGAGACACCATTGATTGCACATCTTCTCTTTGATGGAGATGATTCTTTTTCAGTTATTGTGAGGGAATTCTCCGACCCTCTTCATTCTCTACATGTTCACTCTTTGCAACTTGATGAGCATGGATACTTTTGGACAACATTTGGAGGAGGCTTCTTCAAAGGAGACATCTTTGTCTTTGGAGTATGTTTGATATCTGTCTCTAGGAGGTTTTGGATTGACATCTCCAACGGTGTGGCCTAGAACACTTGTTTGGAGTTTGTCTCGTTTCGACATCAACATGGAGACACTTGAGCATCATTCAGAGACATTAAATATGATTCTTCTTCCCTCATGTTCCTTTTTCAGAATGGGAAAACATCCTACATATCATCTTGTTTTTGTTTCTTTCTAAGGGGAGGAATGGTGTTCAACGAGATTGGATCATCTTCAGCATTCAATGTCGAGCTTCTACCATTGCAAGAGACTCACCATTAAGGGGGGATTGCATGGTCTCTCTTCTCCTCTCTTATGGGGGATTGTTTTCCTTGGATGGGGTTTTCTCCCTCTCATGCATAATTGAGAGTATTTTGTATTTCATCTCTCTTTTGGGGAGGAGTTTTATCCCACTGGGTTTTCTCCTTTTCTCCATTTATGAGATTGTAGTGCATTTGTACATGGATACCTAACATGGCCTTGTAGCTGGGACCCATCTTAGTGTCATTTGCATAATAGTCAACTCCCTAAGTTGTACTTAAGGAGGGGTGTAGGTGGGATGGTGGGCCTAGCTTGATTGGCTAAACCATCCTATTGCAAGCAAGAGGTCATGAGGTCTAGTCTCCCCACCATCCCCTTGGTACCAGACGGTGTGTCGCGCCAACATCACCGGTCATGTGAAAAAAGTTTACCAAGCGCATTGCAATTTATGGGGGGTGGCTACCTGATTCCAATTCATGCAATCTAAGAAAAAAAAGAGTGTTGGTGTAAATAGGTATTTTTCCTATCTAGTCTTATCTAGGTCTAATTTACATTATTAAGTGCACTTAGGTCCTAGGAGGGTATTTTTCTAGTTAGCATTAATTAGGGAGAAATCTTTCGAGTTAAGCATTAGTTGTCACTTATCTTATCTACTTGGCTTTTATTTAATACTTGTGTCCTAGGTTATTTTATAGACTCGTGTCATTTAATTATGACACTGTCATTGAATATCGGTACATCATCACCCTTGCCTATATAAGCAAGGCTTCATATGTACATTGCAACTAACTAAGTTCACTCAGCTAAGATTTTTTTCAGTTGTGTAAGTCCAATATATCATTGCAATCTTGATTATTACATATTGACCACATCTAGCATCCATTGTTGCAATTTCATGTTCTTGATTTCCCCTCTTGTAGAAGGTTGTTGGTTTTCGTAGATGATCCTGGAGGCTTGAGTCCTTGAGTGACTCTAACACAAACAACTTAATGTACTAGGTCAACCCAACAAACACTTAACCTACAAAATATTAACTCCAGATCACAAGTAGTACTGGAGAGACTAGATAGCATCACATGGATTACATCATAAGCATCAAATGATATTCAAAAACATTTTCATGCCATTCTTTCACAACTTCATGCAACATTATGCTAGCACAAGCAAACAAACACAAAACTAGTATCAACATTATGCTATTGATTGTTCTTGGAAATGTAAGGATGTTGATTATCAATTCGTCATTTTGAAGGAGGCCAAAGAGGAGATTGATTCTTCTAATATTGTGCAAGTTGTGATAGATTCAACTCGTGTTTGCAAGTTAACTGGCTTGATGGTAGAATGCTCTTAGAAACATTTTTTTTGACTTCATGTTGTGTATATGATTTGAATAATGCTTTGAAAGACATTGGCAAACTAGACTGGGTGAAGATAGTAGTGGCCAAAGCCAGAGACATACAAATGTTTGTATGTAACCATCACACTTCACTTGCATTTTCCAATCTTACTTTTCAAACTAGTTGAGACTAGATATGCTAACTATTTTATTTTGTTGGAGAGGATGTTGAAGGTGCAAAATGCTCTACAATCCAAGGTGGTGAGAAAAAATGTGCTTAATGGCACTTGGTGGTCAAATATCAAGTAAGAAAATTTTATTTAATAATTTAAATTAATATGTCTAAGTTTTTAATTTGTTTTACTTTTTATATTCAAAATTTAATACATTATTAGTGTGAAT